>CAUYRH010174000.1:0-14271 GCA_963574655.1 Perodicticus potto
GTTGTGGCGGGCGCCTATAGTCCCAGCTACTTGGGAGGCGGAGGCAGGAGACTCGCTTGCGCCCAGGAATTGGAGGTTGCTGTGAGCTGTGATGCCATTGCACTTTACCCAGGGTGAAAGCTTGAGGCTCTGTCTCAAAAAAGAAAAGACAATATATCCATATGCTGATAGTCCCCCAGATACATTCTGTTGTTCAAAAATATAATTCAAAAGCACAAGTTTTATGCTTTTATTTTCCCAAGTAGATAAAAAAAATCAGTGTTTTGAGTTTCTTGTAAATACAATAGTTACTTAATTTGAAAGCTGATTAAAAAAAATAAGACATATGGATGCTACATAGATGCTAAGCATTATATACCATAAAATAAGACAGATAATAAATGTTAAGAAAACTTTGGACTGTCAGCAACCTTAAATATATAACCATTATAAGACAAAGCAGGGATAAGAAATTTCTGAAGCATCAGACCTAAGTATCTGATAGATGTGATATAAAACTAAGGTGAGAAAAAGATCATCACTAGCAGGGTTGTATCAAGAACAAAACGAGAAGAGAACAGTAGGAATACTTGAAAATGTAGAAGAGACAGGTAAATTCAAGCAACTTACTGTTTGTACCAACTACAGAATCAAATGCAGGCATTGATAGTTGCTGTTTTCCAGTGTCAATTTGAAAGAAAGGAAGTCTTTGTGAACAATATAAACAAAATATTACATGTCCTAAAAATGAATTATATACAGGTTGATACTTTCATCATTAATAATCAAAAACAGTCATAGATAAATTTAGGCAGATGGTATAATTTGTGAATTATGCTTATCCACCATCCAACCACTTCATTTGTATGGCTTCTTTATGGGGGGAACTATCACTGGTTTTATTATGTGAACTCTGAAAGAGCTGTATGATAAGCTTGGATAGCTGTTCATACCTATTGTGGACAGTAGCTAAAGCTAAAGCTTTACAAATTTTTATGAACAGAAAAATAGCAGCTTTTATCCATTTGAATAACCTTTAGAGAGATGAGAAAAATAGTTGAAAACAAACATATAAATTATACGTTTGTGTAAAAAGGGAAATATTACCTATCATATAGGATTTTTGTTAGTATCAATTAGGGCAGTGCACATTTTAAATAATAAATGTTATTTATTGATTAAATACATGTTATTAATATTCTTAATAAAAAATTGTTATTCCTTAGTTTTCTATCTCAGTGTAATTCCCAGGTCATACTATACAATGTATATTTGATTCTTTATTTATTTTTATCTTTATTTTTGTTATTGGCCCTCTATCTTTTGGTAAGATTTTCTAGGACATTTTATAATTGGGCTAATCCAGCTTCAAGGTGGAAGTGTGCCTTGGTCTAATACTTTCAGTAAATCCCATGCCTCTGGCTAACATGATTATTTCAAGATAGGCAATATGACTAAAAACAAAGCTAACCAAAACAATATAGCTTATCTATGACTTTTGCTAGAGTGAGTGGGGGACAGGAGGTTATTGAATTTAAATTTGGGAGGATGCAGAGTTGAAGCTCCTGCACTCACATTACTGTCATCAATGCAGACAGATGAGGCACAGCCACAAATAAAGAAAGAACCTAACTGATAGTGACTTGTCCAGGACCCTGAATCAAACTTCGATCATTAGACTGTTCGGGCACATAGATTAATAACTTCCTTTTGATTAAGCAAATTTTGAATGTGTTTTCTCATATTTGTAATCTAGAATCAGGATCGATATTCTTCTTTCTATCTCTCCATGAGACAACTATGCCAGGCCCTCCCCTTGCCCTATCCTCTGTAACCAAATACTTTGAAGAGTTAAAATGTTTTGAAGAATATGATTAAAATATAGAAAAAAAATCTCCTCCAGCATCTTACCAACTTAAAAGCTCTAGATATTCTGATGTTTCCATATAAATCTTCTATGTACTAAGTGGTTCAGAAAACAAACTAAATAAACAGAACAGACTACGTTGGTTTTTTAAGGTTCATTGCTATGCCTTCAGGAAGAAAAAGAAATCATGATCCCTGCTTTAAAAGAAAAAAACAAACAATTAATATTTACACGAATAATAAAAGTCATTCAACTATATTGAGATGCTTAGTCTTTACATTAGAAAAAAGAGCAGAAATCACAATAGAAGCTTCCATGATACTTGCCTAATTAACTCCTGATGTACTTTTAAACTGCCCAATATAATGAGTTTTCTCTGATGAAACAGAATTGTATCTGCTGTATTATTGATATGTTTGTGCACAGCTAAGGAAACTGAAGCCATCATCAGAAACCAGTCAAATTCAAGTGACGCTACTGTGCTTTTAGATTATTTCTTGAAGAATCGTAACATCAAATAGGGTAGATCACAGATGGGCCTGTTTGAGAAAACAGGCATAATAGACTTGAATTGAGACAGATGGGAGGGTGTGGTGAGTTGAGGATAGGGGAAGAAGAGGCTGAGGGATGATGATAGCTGAATGTAGCAGCGTTAAAAATCCCAAGGACAAAATTCAAGGCAGGAGAGGCATAAAATCAGGAGAGTTCTGGACGGCTGGAACAGACTGCTTCCCACCGTGTGGCTCTTCAGCACTCTGGATAGCTCCCAAGGCACGGAAGCGTTAGAACGTCTAAAGCTTTTTCCCTGAGGCCTTTTGTCCTACAACTCAAGCATCAACTAACTCTTTCCCTTCAAGCAATATTTTCTCATTGTTCAAGTGATATGACTAGTTTTGTTAAACTCAGTTTCTATGGTCTGGGAATAAAACTGAAAAAACTTATCTTGGCACCAGATCAAAGAGTCATGACTTTTTGTCTTACTCTACTATTATTGTATATACCTGAAAAGATAAGAATGTAGAAAGCTATTCATTGGAAGATTGTTTGAAAGATGAAGTTGCCTGAAAATTCTTAATATTTATCTATAGAGAAATAAATGTATAAAATGTAATATATCTGGATAAAGAAGTAGTATGTAGTAATGAAATATAACAACACACAAAGATGCTAGATAATTTTCCAGATATACTATGTGAGCACTCTTGTAAGATGGAAGACAAAGGAAAAGAGGTACACTACGGAATAGTGTGAATGCTGTATCTCCAACTACAGGAAAAGGCTTTAGATGAGTATGCAAATAATGTTGCTGGAAGGACATACACAAAACTTGTCATACTCTTTAGGGAGAAGCTTTATGGAACTACTTGAATTTTACAAGGTATATATATTTTTTTCAATAAAAATTCTGTTTGTAGATACATTTTTAAAGTAAAATTTAAATGAATAAATAGTTATGACCCTAACTATCCTTTGTATAGATTTAATATGTTTCTATTAATAGATCTAGCAAGTCCCCATAACCTCTGGGTAATGGGTAATGTTTCAAGTGGTACACCAATTATTTTTTAAAACTTGAAAAACAGAGCAAATTGACTCACAAACAGAGCAAATGTTCAATTACTAGAAAGTCCAACTATGTATCTTCAAAATCCTGCTTATGACACTTCAACATGATTAAAAGAATGCTGTCCAGCAGTTCCCATGAACTTTCAGAGAAGCAATAATGTGGGAACAAAAATCACAGACATTTATTCCAGAATAAGCCATTCTGTGCTTAACCTGATTAAAAACTTCCTGCCATAGAAATAAGATGACAGCAATTTCTCAGAACTTCCTCACACTCTAGGGTAAATAATGATTGCAAGATAAAGCAGTGTCTCAGAAAACCAAAAGCTCTGGAAAGGAACTTCTCATAAGTGGTATCGGATGGAAAGAATGAGACTTATAACCAAAAAACAAACAAAAAAAAACTTTAAACACCACTTATAATAAGGAGGGAAAATATTTCTACCTAAGAAGACTTTTTTTTTCTTATTGTTGGGGATTCTTTGAGGGTACACAGAACGAGGTTACAGTGATTGCTTCTGTTAGATAAGGACCCTCTTATACTTGTGTCCTGCCCCCAAAAGGTGTAACACCCCCCTTATCTCCCCACCCCCTACCTCCTTCCCTTTCTCAGCTCTCCCCATCCCCCACCCTCCACAGTGTACTAGGACATTAATTGTCCTCATATTAGAATTAAGTACATAGGACCCTTATTTCTCCATTCTTGTGATGCTTTACTGAGAATAATGTGTTCCACATCCATCCAGGTTAATACAAAAGATGTAAAGTCTCAATCTTTTTAGTGCCTGAATAGTATTCCATGATATACATATACCACAACTTGTTAATCCATTCCTGGGTTAGTGGGCATTTAGGCTGTTTCCACATTTTGGCAATTGTAAATTGAGCTGCAATAAACAGTCTAGTGCAAGCGTCCCTGTGGTAAAAGGATTTTTTTCTTCTGGGTAGATGCCTAGGAATGGGATTACAGGATCAAATGGGAGGTCTAGCTTGAGTTCTTTGAAGGTTCTTCATACTGTCTTCCAAAAAAGTTGTATTAGTTTGCAGTCCCACTAGCAGTGTAAAAGTGTTCCCTTCTCTCAAAATCCACACCAGCATCTGCAGTTTTGAGACTTTGTGATGTGGGCCATTCTCACTGGGGTGGTTTTGATTTGCATTTCTCTAATAATTAGGGATGCTGAGCATTTTTTCATATGTTTGTTAGCCATTTGTCTGTCTTCTTTAGAAAAGGTTCTATTCACCTCTCTTGCCCAGTGATCTAAGGGATTGTTGGCTCTTTTTGTGTGGATTAGTTTGAGTTCTCAGTAGACCCCAGTTACCAAGTTTTAGTCTGATTCAAAATATGCAAATATCCTTTCCCAATGGGTAGGCTGTCTGCTTGCTTTGATTGTTGTTGCCTTAGCTGTATAGATGCTTTTCAGTTTCATTAAGTCCCATTCGTTTATTTTTGTTGTTGTTGCGATTGTCACAGAAGTCTTCCTCATAAAGTCTTTCCCAGGCCAATAGCTTCCAGTGTTTTCCCCAGACTTTTTTTGAGACTTTAAATTATTTCTTGTCTTAGATTTAGGTCTTTTATCCATCTTGAATCAATTGTTGTGAGTGAAGAAAGGTGCAGGTCCAGTTTCAGTCTTTTACATGTGGACCTGAGAAGACTTTTAATGACAGTAAGCAATATTTATAAAGTTTTCTCCCTATTTTGGTTTGACAATAAGTTGTAAGTGTCAAAAAACTCATATTTACAGAAAAATTAAATTGAAAAAGAGCAGAATTTACTGCTCCACTATGAAAAACAAGCAGTCATTTCTATTTTTTGTCAAACATAAGGAGAAGATAGTGATTTGCTCAATAGGGAGGTGAATTTCTAGGTATCAAACATTCTAATGGAAGAATCTAGTCAAAAAGTAAAATAGAGATTCAGATAAAGGCTACATTAAAATATTAAAACCTGGCTCAGCCACTGTAGTTCAAGCAGCTAATGTGCCAGCCACATACACCAGAGCTGGTGGGTTCGAATCCAGCCCAGGCCCACCAAACAACAATGACAACTGCAACCAAAAAATAGCTGAGCATTGTGGTGGGCACCTGTGGTCCCAGCTACTTGGGAGCCTGAGGCTGAGGCAAGAGAATTGCTTAAGCCCAGGAGTTGGAGGTTGCTGTGAGCTGTGATGCCACAGCACTCTACCCAGGGCGATTGCTTGAGGCTCTGTCTCAAACAAATAAATAAATTAAAATAAAATAAAATATTAAAACCTGCCATGTACTTGTAAGAGGAAAGGCATAAGGTAACATGCTGGTAGCATTTATTTCTGGTGATGTCACATTTGATCTATACTCTAACATATGACATTTATACTTTTTTTGGTATTTTCTGGGATTCCTACCATACGAATTTTTTTATTATTCAGGTATATGATAATCCAAAATGATAATTTAGTTATGAATAAAACAGAACTCAAGAGTATAACATGTATTGCACTAAATCATACTGGGGATTATTTGAGTTCTTTGGTTTAAACCAGAGCATACATTTAAATTAAACTGTGTAGTAGGTATTACACAGTTTAATTAACTTTCAGGGTATAGGAAAGCCAAACATGGTACAAGAAAGACAAATGTATCTTTCAAACCTTGCCCTTCATTGACCATTTACAGTCTCCAGTGAATTCCCACAATTCATGACAGTGTTAGCAACTATCTGGTGGGTTTTTTTGTTTGTTTGTTTGTTTGTTTGTTTGAGACAGAGCCTCAAGCTGTCGCCTTGGGTAGAGTGCCATGGCATCACAGCTCACAACAACCTCCAACTCCTGGGCTCAAGAGATTCTCCTGCCTCTGCCTCCCAAGTAGCTGGGACTACTGACGCCTGTCACAATGCCTGACTATTTTTTGGTTGCAGCCGTCATTGTTGTTTGGCGAGCCCAGACTGGATTCGAACCCACCAGCTCAGGTGTATGTGCCTGGCGCCTTAGCCAATTGAGCCACAGGCGGTGAGCCAACTATCTGGTGTTTTACATTGGCTTTTCATTATACCTATCTGTGCTTGTGCCTCCGTGAACATGTATATGTGTGTCATCTTTCCTTGAAGATATTGATCAGACCTTATAAGTCTATGTGGTCTCCATATTTCAGCACAATACCTTGTCATCATAAAATGTTAATAAATATGTATTGATTTATAATATAACCTTAATTAAGTATAAGTTGTATAATTATGTATATCATACAGTTAGCTGACCTAGAAACATAATATGAATTTGGTTTCAAATTCATATTTGAAATGTGAATATTAAAATACTTAAAAAAAAGTTCTTGGGTACTTTTTTGAGTGAAATACCTCCTTGTCCCTCTGAAGATTTTGTAAAAAGGGATTTATATGTTAGAGAACACACAGGTTTGTTTTTTTTTCTTAATTGGCCCTAAAATATCAGATATTTAAATTCAACATTGTAATACCTAATAACTTAGCTCCAGGATCATATGAAGATAACTTTGTCAACCTTCCCAGCTGTAAAAATAACAGCAGTTGGTGAGTCGGAATTGCCTGAATTTTCTACAATTTATTCCACAGGTTTGCTAGTCACCCCTATCTGTTTGTAGTAGTTCTTTGAGGAAATAACAATGAAATGTTCTATGTCTGTCTTTACTTCTTCTTTCTAGGTTCAAAGAAAAAGTCTCCCAGTGTTATCAAAGACTAGATCCTATATCTGGGATTTCTACCCAACCTCTTTAGAAACTAATTCTTTCAAGTACATCTTTTTAGTCACTCTACCATTGCCTTCTTCTCTCTGAACTTCAAACATACATAGTTCTTTCTCTTTTTTTTTGAAAAAAATAATTTGACCTGCTAACCAGGGCCCTAACTTGCTGCATTAATTCAAACCTTTTCTCGCATAAATTTCTTCACACTCTGGTCTCCGTTTGGACACCATTCACTCCTTATCTCCCTTATCTGCAATCTATACAGTTGTACAGTTGTATATAGACGTACAGGTTGTCATTTATATAATGGTATCCCAGAAATGTTCAGTGCAAAACCTGCACTAGTGCTCATGGTGGTGGGGTTCACTTTGTACCAACTGCCTTTGTTCCCTTTTTCTCTTTCCCCCATCCTTGCCATATTTCAAATTATTCTATACGTAGTTTCCAAGTTAACGTTCCTAAAATATTTTCAAATATTTTCTTGACTTGGATAAAGTCTAAAAACTAAACTGGCTTTGATACATAACATCTTTCCACCTCATTCCTACACTCTCAAAGAGAGCCTCCAGTGTAGTCACACTCATCTTCCAAACAGAATTTTCACATTGTCATCACTGCATCACTGAGATGAGCTATTTTCCAGTTTGAAACATTCCACTCTCTCCTCCACCTATGCAATTTCTACATATCCTTCAAAGTCCAGTTTGAACCTTAGATTTATGTAAAGCTTTGTTGACTACCTGAACCCACAAGAATTTCTCAATCCCCTCTCTAATCCCTATATTATGTATCTGACACTATTGTACTGACTTTTCATTATGTTTTGTTTGTGTGTGTGAATGTGTATATTCTCTGCTCTGTCTTCCTGCGTAGTTTAAGCTTCTAGAAGTCAAAAACCAGATATTATATCTCTATATTCTCCAAATTATACAACACAACATTTTACGTACAGTGATAAGTTGATAATAACCTGATTTTTCAGTAATTGGCAAATTATCAATTGACAAAAAAATCAATTGATAAACTGATTTTAAGTAATTTTTGTTAGCATACCTACCATAATCACAGTTTTATTCTGGCTTTTTATCTTATAGTCAAATCAGTTTATTTAAAAGGGAGTTTGTTCATTTGATGGGGATGAGGGTTGGGCATGTGAGGGTTCTTATATGCTCATGCTCATACTTCAAGTTACATATCTATATTGACTATTCCAAAGTTGGCATTCAGGAAATGTTAGTAGTTGTATTACTACTAATACTATTAAAACTAATAGTAATAAAAATAATTTGGAAACATACTCCTTCTAAATGTTCCTAGTACAGAGTCATGCTATACATACAGTTTCTGAAAAACCCTTCAGGAGGCAACAGTTGGGGATTTATAAATTGTATTAATGAAAATAGCTGTGTTTGGGAGCTCTCTTTCAGAAGTTATTTCCTCGAATCTTAGCACTTTCCAAAGAAATCTATTCAAATATTTATGAGATAACTGGATAAGTAGAAAAAACAACATATGTTACTTCTCAAAAATAATAGGAATACTTACAATAACTTCATGTAAAAGAAGAAAAATCCATGAAGTTTTGTCTGTCACCCTTTACCTTTTTCTTCCAAATGAAACTGACTTAAACAGTACTATTCTAATTCTGTTAGAAAAATTATATAAGTAGAATATTCTGTAAGCTTCTCTTACAATTGCCTAAGAAATTTCCTGAGAATAAATCCCATGTTGGGCTCATAAAACCAGGCCTAAAAAAATCTGGGACTTGAAATTATTACTTTAATTTTATACCCAAATATTAGCTTGTTTTTTTCACATAAAAAATGGCAATAGAAAACCAGAGAACAAAATCTTTTAAGTTAGATAAAAGCCTATTAAAGGTTAATAAGTTTCAGAATAAAGATATGTGTTCTTACCATCACAGGGCACAGTGAAAAGATCACAAAATTTTTGAATTTTTGAGCCAGACTGATTTGGGAAGCTCTGCTATCAACCAAGATATGTGACATTGAACCAGTTGCTTAATCTCCTGAGTCTCAGTTATTTTATCTATAGAATCTGAAAGTCATAGGACATATAGGACTAAAAAAAATTAGTTTTTTTCTAGCTTTATTCTATTCCCTTTTTCAGCAAAATATAAATTATCTTGTACAAAATAACCACATTTTTGGAGTACTGAATTCTGCTGAAAAGAAAATTTATGATTAAGCCAAAACGTATATTCTCTAACTATACATTTTAACTATAAGGAAAACCATGTTGTAGGCAAAAACCCTTTCGCTTTGCTTTGTGTGGGCAGGTATGCATCCTTAAACAAGTTACTTAAACTACCTGAGGCTCATTCACATCATCTATGAAAATTAAGGTAAGGCTCTCTCAGCATATATAGTGCTAGAAAAAAAAGTACTTTTTCTCCTTGCTTTATTCTTTCTCTATCTTCTCCCTGCTTTCTTCCCTTTCTGTGACCCAAAGGCATACCACCATGCTAATAAACTCAATACGTTCTCAGAAAGGAAAATTAACTAACTTTGCATTCCATACACACATTATTGAGTGCCTTTACCATAGTCTTATAATTAAAAATTAATTTTTCGAACCAGAAAAAAAACACATAGCCAAGGCTATACTTAGTAATAAAAACCAAGCCAGAGATATCACCCTACCAGACTTCAGGCTGGATTACAATTCTAAGTAATCTAAACAGCATAGTATTGACACAAAAATAGACACATAGCCATATGGAACAAAATAGAAAACCAAGTGATGAAACCAGTCTCTGCTTCCCATCTTATCTTTGATAAACCAAACAAAAGCATACAGTGGGGGAAAAAACCCCTATTCAACACATGTGCTGAAAGAACTGGATAACCACATGTAACCACATGACCCACACCTTTCACGAATTACAAAAATTGACTCAAGATGGATAAAAGATTTAAATCCAAGACATAAAATGATAAAAATCTTAGAATAAAGTGTGGGGAGAACTCTTCATGATGTTGGACTGGGGAAAGAGTTTATGACAAAGACTTTAGCAGTCATGACAACAACAACAAAAATAAACAAATAGGACTTAATTAAGCTGAAAAGCTTAGCAAAGGACACAACAAGTAAAGCAAAAAGACAAACTTCAGAATGGGAAAAGATATTTAGGGTATATCTGACAAAGGATCAGAATTTACAGAGAGCTCAAATTAATCAACAACAACAAAAGAGCAAACAATCCCATCTACCACTGGCCAAGAGATATGAACAGAATCTTCTCTGATGAAGACAGACAAATGGCTAACAAACATTTGAAAAATGCTCATCATCCATGATCATCAGAGAAATGCAAATCAAATCCACCCCGAGATATCCCTAAATCCCAGTAAGAATGGCCCACATCACAAAGTCTCAAAGCTGCAGATGCTGGCATGGATGTGGAGAGAAGGGAACACTTTTACACTGTTGGTGGGATTGCAAGCTAATACAACCTTTTTGGAAGGAAGTGTGGAGAATCCTCCAAGAACTCAAATTAAACCTTCTGATCCTGCATCCCATTACTAGCCAGAAGAAAAAAAAATCATTTTATCATAAGGACATTTGCACTAGACTGTCTATTGCAGCTCAATTTACAATCGCCAAAATGTGGAAACAACCTAAACGCCCACCAACCCAGGAACGGATTAACAAGCTGTGGTGTTAATCCATTCCACACTATGGCATCCACACTATGAAATACTATCTAGCCACTAAAAAAGATGGAGACTTTATTATTAACCTGGATAGAATATGAACACATTCTTCCTAGTAAAGCATCACAACAATAGAGAAGCAAGAATCCAATGTACTCAATTCTAATATGGAGCCAGTAGACCATCTAATACACACTCACATAAGAAAAAACTCAAATCAATTCAAGGTGGGGGCAGGACAACAAGGTAGGAAGAGAGGAGGAGGAAGGTGAGGAATGGGCTCCCACTTAATCGGTACAATATTAGGGTGTATAGCACACCTCTTGGGGGGGAACGCAATTATAAAAGGGACTTTACATAACACAAACAAACATTGTAACCTAATTCTTTGTACCCTCAATTAACCTAAAACAATAAAAAAAATTAATTTCAAAAGTTTCTAGCTAAATTGACATCAGTTAAAATAGGGATGGCTATTTAAACAGATTACTTTCATTTCTATCTAACATAGACAAATAACAGCTTGCACTTACATTAAAACAGATTTTAAAGAATAAGTTTCAAACCAGGCCATAGGATGGCAAAGAGGAAAACACCATGCAAGTTTCAAAGGCAACATGGAGATGAAAAAAATTAATTTTGAGCATCATAAACTTATAGTTCTTTAGAGTTTAAAATGGTTTATTTATAGAGTTTATTTGTACAGTAAGATTTAACTTACTGTATACCAGCTTTATGCCAGGTACCAGACATTAAAAGATGAATAAGACCTGGCCATTTAGTTCAAGAATCTTATAGATTAAGAAAGGATTGAGGCTCGGTGCCTGTGGCTCAATGGGCTAAGGCACCAGCCACATACACCTGAGCTGGTGGGTTCGAATCCAGCCCAGGCCCGCCAAACAACAATGACGGCTGCAACCAAAAAATGGCTGGGCGTTTTGGCGGGCACCTGTAGTCCCAGCTATTGGAAGGCGGAGGCAAGAGACTCGCTTGAGCCCAGGAATTGGAGGTTGCTGTGAGCTGTGATGTCACAGCTCTCCATCCAGGGTGACAGCTTGAGGCTCTGTCTCAAAAAAAAAAAAAAAGAAAGAAAGGATTGACATGTAAATAAACAATTCCTTTTTAAAGTTCATGTGAAATAACATACCAGCATGAGAAGTACTACACAAAGAGGGGGTAATTAACTTTCCCTGAAGTGGGTTGCTGTACAGAACGTTGCTTAATTTGAGGTTTAAAAGACAAATCTGCTAATAATCAACCATTAAAGCTGGCAAGGAGGTAATACATCATCCTTATTTCAGACATAAAGAAGCTACCAGAGTTAAGGGACTTTCACAAGGTTACAGAGCTTAAACCAGGCCTCAAATCAAGTGTGACAACTGCAAAACCAGTGCTCTTTCCAGGGGTATCAAGCACTCAGTCCAATGTCTCTGAACCATTCTTTTTCTATTTTCCAGTCAGTTTAATATAATTTTCCATTCAACAATATAAATAGGCTGCATATATTATTCTTGGATTCATTAATGAAGGAGATGATAAAATTGTCATGCATAATGCCAACAAAACATTGTAAATAAGTTCATTCTCATAGAATGAATGTTCACTTCATCTTGACTTCATGCAGTAAATTCTCCCAAAGAAGTATAATTATAAAATATTTAATAAATGCGTATGTCCTTTAGGAACACAGTCTTTATGAAAACAATGGCTAGAGTGAATAAATCACCCTTGTTAAAAGAACAATTTAAAATACTTATAATTTCAAAGGTATTGATTTGAATATTATGCTTGACCTGCTTAGAGGAAGCTTTTCCTTAATAAAGAATTCCTATCATTCTCCTTTAACCAACACCTAATCGCTTCTCAGCCTTTGGCTAAGATCAAGTGTAACCAAAACCTGTATATGAACACTGGTCATTTAAGTATAGTAATAGCCCAACAGACTCACAACAATCAGCTTTATAATAAAAATCTAGTGCGTTTGCAAACTGGAGAAACTTTTTCCCACCTTGAAATACTGTTTGGTAAAACAACAAATTATAAACCTAAGACACTGTAGTTTTTTCAATATTTAACAGAGCTACTTCATTTCCTGTGTATTGTTTTCTGTTCTATGAATATCATTTCTATTCTCTTTCTATTTGAATTATTTTACAAGAAAGCATATAAAAATAAGAATGTGATATGATTATAATATTTCTTATGCTAAGGTAATTTAACATTCCTATACTTGAAATAGAATTGTTGTTTCCTTTCAAATGTAAGCTATGACTATTAAGGTTGAATTTATGAGTCATAAAAGTCTCTGAACAAAAGTTATGGCTATTTGTGTGGTATCTCCTACTTTTTGAACTTGCCCTAGCTTAGACAATGCATGCCCTTCTTCAAATTATTACTCGGAGCCATTAGTCAAGGTCAGAGTGAATGGATCAAGGAAAACTTGATTTTCTTGGAACTCTTTTGAAATACAAAGTTCTTATTTTCTTGGCTGGGCACAGTGGCTCCTGCCAGTAATCCTAGCAATCTGGGAGGCTGAGGTAGGTGGATCGTTTGAGCTCAGGTGTTGGAGACCAGCCTGAGCTAGAGTGAGACCCCCATCTCTACTCAATATAGAAAAATTAGCCGGATGTGGTGGCAGGTGCCTATAATCCCAGCTATTCAAGAGTTTAAGGTTGTTGTGAGCTATGGTGCCAGGGCACTCTAGCCTGGGGCAACAGAGACTGTCTCAAAAAAAACTTTTTTTTATCTTCTCTGTGTATAATTACATTGAGAGTACCATATGGTACAATGTGGTATGATGTGAGTACCATACTGAGATACACAACTGCAAAGATTCCTGCTACTCTGTTAGAATGAAGTTATTATATGCTCCCTTTTCTTTTACCATTGACTTTCTCTCTTTTTATAAAATAAAAATTCTTTAATAGTTTGTGACAGTGTTATGAGTTTATTCATATTCAGGGAGAGACTTAATCCTCATAACTATAAGCCCCTATTTTATCAAATATTTTAAACTGTGAGAACATTAATGCTATTTTATGTATCTATATACCATGGACACTTACATTTACAAGGAAAGACATGGAAAATGCAATCATTACCATGAATATAATATATATAGAAAATGGTGCACATGTGTAGTTTACAAGGGCTGTCCAAAAAATGTGAGTCATGCACTCTGAAAAAATAAGAAAACCAGTGTTTTTTGTCTTCTTTCCAAATGTAAGCTATGACTAGTAAGATTGAATTTATAAGCCCTTAAAGTTCTTTTTTAAGTTTTTATTTTTGTAATTTCAGTTTATTGTGAGGATTTTTATTTTTTATTTCTTTTCTTTTTTTTTTTGAGACAAAGCCTCAAGCTGTTACCCTGGATAGAGTGCCATGGCATCACAGCAACCTCCAATTCCTGGGCTCAAGCGAGTCTCCTGCCTCTGCCTCCCAAGTAGCTGGGACTACAGGCACCCGCCACAACGCCCGGCCATTTTT
>CAUYRH010174001.1:0-20697 GCA_963574655.1 Perodicticus potto
GTCATCAAGCCACACACAATAAAGATGGTTCCAGTCCATGAACCCCTATCACTCTCCTTCTGGAGAAACCCTAACTGCCCCCTTCTATCATCGCCCGATTCAGCAGGAAGCAGTTAGATCGAGTCTTCGCCCTTTTTCCCTAACAGCAGTTAGAGTTTCTACTCTGAGAGGGAGAATTGATGCAGGACATTTGGCACCCTAGCCAGCTCAGCAGAGCTGGCGGACCTGCCGCCTCCTCCTTGGCGGTATTGGTGCTGCAGCGCCAGCTGAAGAACCAGCGGGCTGGATGACAGGCAAGGAGGGGGACCTCCAAACCCCACCGGAGTCTCCAATAGCCAAAAAGGATGGACAACTGCCGAGGAGACACCTGTGCCTTGGTGTCTCCTTCACTTTACACTTAGGACTAAATGTGGAACCCCCATTTCCTATGCCTCGGTCAATTTCATGTGACTGTCCTAGGCCTCAATTCCATGAATGGATTGTGTCCATTCATTGATACATTCATTCACTTTGCCCCGGTGGTAGAGACTGTGTTCATTCATTGATACATTCATTCACCTTGCCTCCAGTGGAAGGGACTGTGTTTATTCGTTTCCTGGCCAAGGAACCCATACACCTATATATACCCCGAGACTGAAAGCCTAAAGGGGGAGACGGGGAAAGACCGGGAGAGAAAGGGAGAGAGCTTTTCTCTCCCCACTTGAGTTCTCTCTCTCTACCAGGAGCTTTAGTGTTTTCTGTATTCTTTTCTGTAAATAAATTCTGTCTTACCACTGGAAAGAAAATGCCATGAAGGCTATGTTAAACAGTTTGATGAAAACATTTCAGATTGTATATGAAACCAGCACATTGAGTACCCCTTGAATGCACTAATGTATGCAGCTGTGATTTAATAAAAAAAATAAATAAATAAAAAATAAAAAATGAAAAACTCAAAAAAAAAAGTAGTACCCAGACTAAGCACAGTGGCTCACACCTATAATTCTAGCTTTCTGGGAACCCACAGTGGGTGAACTGCTTGAGCTCAAGCGTTTGAGACCAGCCCAACTCTACTAAAAAATTGAAAAAATTAGCTGGGTATGGTGGTGGGGCTGTAATCCCAGCTACTCAGGAGGCTGAGGCATGAGGATCCCTCAAACCTAGGAATTTGAGGTTGCTGTGAGCACTAACCAACATAATTTTTTAGTTATTTTTATTGTCAGCATAAGTTTCTAAGTCAGCTTCCAGTTGTGCTTCATCTCCTTTGCCTGCATTTTATTTGTTGTTCTCAGAAAGGAAAAAGGAAAGCAAATATATATTATACTATTTATACTAAATCTTTGGGATTTATTGATAAATTTGTTTCAGGGTAACATATTAAAAAAACTTTCCTAAGCAGAAGGTCTAAGTCAGTGGATCTCAACCTTCCTAATTCCGTGGCCCTTTAATATAGATCCAGTGGGTCGCGACCCACAAGTTGAGAACCACTGGTCTAAGTGCTTATACATTTGACTTATGATGACTGTTGATTCACTTTACTTCAAATGAATCTGCTTTGAAAACAAATGAAGGGCAGCTTTCCTTCTTTCCTCCTGAGTGTTCAGCTACTTTGATAACTTCCCTAACCTCCTGAGTTTTTACTATAGGTCTTTGTACATTGTCAGATGGATTTCATAGTTACCCTATTTCTCTAGGCTTATAGAAGTAGAAGAAACCTAGTGAACACCAGAAATCACTTCTGCCTCTATAGGTCTAGGACATTTTATCTTATTTTGTTTTTTGAGACCGAGTCTTAGTCTGTCACCCTGCATAGAGTGCTATGGAGTCATAGCTCACAGCAACTTCAAATTCTTGGGCTCAAGAGTTCCTCTTGCCTCAGCATCCTGAGTAGCTGGGACTATAGGTGCCTGCTACTATACCTAGCTAAATTTTCTATTTTTGGTAGAGATGGGGTCTCACTCTTGCTCAGGCTGGGTTTTAAACTCCTGAGCTCAGGAGATCCACCTGCCTCAGCCTCCAGAGTGTTAGGATTACAGGCGTGAGCCACTGTGCCTAGCCTTAGGTCTAGGAAATTTTATGTTCTACTTCCCAAGTCTGGCATTTTTATGCTGTATCATTTTACTCTGTACCTTTAGCATCTTGCCCAGGGTAATATATTGAATGAGTACATAATGAAAAGAGAAAATATAGGAGAAAACAATATATCTGTCCTTTCATAGTTGGCTAGAGACTATATTCTGTGCATGAATGAGACAATACCATAATAGACTGGAAATTTTTATTTTACAAATGAAAAAGCAAAATATTGAATTCACACCTTGCAGATGAACCTTCCCAGTTTATAAATTAATTCCACTGAAAACAGGCTAAACTTTTGTCTGCAGAAGAGGCACAGGCCAATTTAACCACGATGATGGTGGCAATGATTAGTAAAAGTAAGCAAAGAAAGTGACTATATCTGTGTTTCAAGTTCTTTCTTTTCTTGGAAACATTCTCCATGGCCATGTGAAACTTAAAGATTGTGATTGTCCTGGCCAGAGAAGGTTAAAGCTGTGTCACAGAGAATTGTAGATTATACTTCTACCTTCATCCTGTGATATCCATATCTCTCAGAAGAAGAAGTCTGGCTAAACCAGGATATTCTTTGCAATAGCATTCAAAGTCCTCACTTTGGTCACATCTGTTACCTTTAGAGAATATTCTGAGTTACAAAGTGAGGCTCCCATGGCAACAGATGAATTTCTGCAATAGAAATAATAAGGGAACAGGTAAGTATGTAAGTTATTAAATAAGCCCTCTTGCTAGAACTTTATTTTATAGGCTATTTCATGGCTCAAGAACAAGGGTATGTCAAAGACCTTAGACTACTATATTCCATAATTTTCATTAATTAATTATTTGAAACATTCAGTAGCTGAATCCACTAGACAGTATGCTCACCTTTATAACTGGAAATTTAAGTTCTAAACTTCTTGCTTCTTTTACTTTGCCTTTTCCCCAACTTTTATAAATAGAAACATTCAACTATTATTAAATTATAAGCGTCTTCTCAAGTATTAAAAAACCCCATAGTAGTCACAATTCTTTTTTTTCTTTTGCCAGGGCTGGGTTTGAACCCACCACTTCCGACATATCGGGCCAACGCCCTACTCCGTTGAGCCACAGGCGCCACCCAAGTAGTCACAATTCTTTAACAGTGATAAAATTTCAAAATAACTGAAAACAGAGAAGAAAACTGAGGGGAGACTACGTATTAAAGGTAGGTAAGAGAAAAATGGCTGTGACACTTCCATGTTTACACCACAGTTATTAACTCTGCTAAAGGAAATCGTAGGTAAATGGGCACATGTGTATATCTGACTCATTTGAAATTTAGCCACTGAATTAGTTTATTATTAACTGGTCTAAGTTCATCAATGCCTTACTTAGTGATAACAAATGTTCACTCAAGTTCAGGAGAGCCTGCTTTTTTTTTTTTTTTTTTTTGTAGTTTTTGAATCCACCACCTCCGACATATGGGGCCAGCACCCTACTCCTTCGAGGCACAGGTGCAGCCAGAGAGCCTGCTTTTTTGAAGGAATGAGAACCATGTTAGAAATGTTTTTCAACTGCAAAAATGACTATAATACTTACATAGTAATCACAATATTCCATTCATTAATCATGTCATCAACTAAGATTTTCCTATATGGGAAAGTAAAGATTAATCTCATCCTTTATTTGAATCAAAGAATATATTTTTACCGAAACTTCATTCCCGAGTCTCTAGCAGAGCGAGCAGAACAGTGGAATTCAGTAGCACCTGAACCTTCAAGGATCCTTTGTAGATTTCTGTCTGTTACACCACCCCCTGTTGGAAAGATAAATAATACATTAAGTATTAGAATTAAGTAATAGAATTTTGCATAAATTATAATGAATAAGGACTGTTTGCTTCACCTGCAATTCCCATTCTGAAAATTCTCATTAATTCGAGAATTACTCTCTCCCTACTAAGCTAGAATGAGATTAGAAAAGTGATAAAAGATAAAAGATACAGACTTTGGAGAAGAAATATTGAAGTCACAGAACCTATGTGATGGAATCCACTTGTCTATACTAAATATATGTATAACAATGATATATATTAGTGACTTTAAATCTAAAAAAATTACTCTGGGGCATGGAAAATCATTGAATGCTCCATCCCTGCTCTCCCCTCAATTAAAGCAAAATCAAATTAAAACAAAAGGTAAGGACAGGGTGAGGAAGAATCTACAAAGATACAACTTCAGAGATATGTTTAAAGGTTCTGTCTCTAGCCCAGGATTCGAAGAGTACACTGACTTCATTGCAAATAGGAATAAGACACAGCATCATATAGTTTATTATATTTCATTTCATAGAAGAATCTCATTTTACTTTATTAAAACTGTACAACCAAGTATGACATTTATTTTGATGAAAATCTTTCAAATATGAAATTAGTTTATTTATCTTTATCTCTAATATATAGGATGTATTTAATTTTTTTAATGACATTAAATATGTATTTTGCACCTAAAGCTATTCAAGTTGCTAAAATAACCTGTCTTTACACACTCACATTCATTAGACTTTTTTTTTCTTAGTGGTACAGTAAAATCACTTAGCCTTAAGAAGTAAAAGAGAAAAAATACTAGCTGGGTGTTGTGGCAGGTGCCTATAGTCCCAGCTGCTCAAGAAGCTGAGGCAAGAGGATTGCTTGAACCCAAGAGTTTGAGGTTGCTATGAGCCATGATGTCATGGCACTCTATCCAAGGTGACAGAGTGAGAATCCATCTCAAAAAAGAAAAAGTAGAAAAAACACAGGCTAAGAAGCTATTACATTAGAATCTTGGGTTTACCACTGTAGCTCTCCATAACTGTGTGATCTCAGATAAATGATTTAAATCCACTGATCCTCAACGTTTTTACTAATAAAAGGGATAATATTGCCTACCCTGTGAGCTTACTGTAAGAATTAAGAGACAAATACATTATTTCCTTTTAGCAAATAAGAAAACATCTGGCCACTGAAACACACATTGCTCAGTTACTAGCAACTTTAGTACCTGAGTAATATATTTTCCAAACACAGAGTAAAACAGATTTGTGATTAAAGGGGGCTCCAGAGAGCAACCAGTTCAATATTGCTCTCTTTATAGATAAAGAAATCAGAGCCTAAATATGTTGTAAGTTTCATTAGGAAAGTTTCTAGAGGGCAACTACTATGTTTTATTTATCTTTATATTTCCTGATGATGAATGTGTCTTAGGCACTCAGATAGACTTACCCAGGAGTTTTTACATACTGGTACTTATTTACATGAAATTATAATAATTTGATTTATAAATCTATTCCATGATTTATGGAAAGAGTTCCTCAAGCAAGAGGATTACTTCATTTCTGTTTTGACATTATCATCTAATTAGCATACACAATTAAAATTGGCATATAATTAGCATGTGCTTAATAAGGTTTTTTAAATTAATCACACATATTTTTGTATATAACATCGTCATAGGTCACAATATTGTCAGCTTCTTCAGAAAGTAGTTTCTTGTGTAACACTGCATCCAAATAATGTCCCACACATAGAAGGTGGATTAATAATTGCATATTAAGCAAAAGTATTCTTTTTCTTTTGTTGCCCCCAGTAGAGTGCCATGGCATCATAGCTCACAGCAACCTCAAACTCTTGGGCTCAAACAATCCTTTTGCTTTAGCCTCCCAAGTATCTGGGACTATAGGCGCCTGCCACAATGCCCAGCTATTTTTTTTTTTTTTTCTGTAGAGATGGGATCTTGCTCTTGCTCAGGCTGGTCTAGAATTCATGAGTTCAGGCAATCCACCTGCCTTAGCCTCCCAAAGTGCAAGGATTATAGGCATGAGCCACCACACCTGGCCAGCAAAAGTATTCTTAATGCTAACAACTGCCTAAGTCGGGTATTAGTTGTCAAGACTATATACATTTAGTCTTAAATGGAAAGACACCAGATTCAGTACATCACTTTAATATTCTTGGTATATCTAAAAAAGGTCCCGAATTGACAGATAATATACATTTTCTACAAGCTCATGTTTCAGGGACTTGCTACAGATCAAAGCTTTCTTAAATACCAGTTTATATGAAATCCAGAGGCTAGAGAAACTACCAGTTTATATGAAATCCAGAGGTGAGAGAAACAAGCTAAACAATAACAAAAGGAAACAACAAACGCAGAAAGCAAGACATTTTACAGGGTAAGTGGTCCAAACTTCTAAAATGCAATTCAAAAAAAAAAAAAAACAAACAAAAAGCAAGAAAAATGGCTAGGTGTGGTAGCTCATGGCTATAATCCCAGCAATTTGGGAGGCCAAGGCTTGCTTGAGGCTAGGAGTTCAAGATCAACCAGGCAACACAGCAAGACCTTGTCTCTACCAAAAAAAAATTATATTAACTAGGCAAGGAGGCATGTGCCTATAGAAACAGGTAGGAGGTGGAAATATTGCTTGAGGTCAAAAGCTGGAGGATAACGTGAAACCTCCATCTCATTAAAAAAAAAGAAAAAGCAATGTTTGTTCCTGGATTGGATCCTAGTTTAAACATATCAAGCTATTAAAAAATATTCTGGGGACAACAGAAGAAAGGTGAGTATGGACTGAGTATTATATGGTATTAGGGAATTTGTTTATTTTCATAGGTGTGACAATGGTATTGTGGTTATAGTAAAATGTCCTTTTTTAAAAGAGATGAATAAAAATGTCATGATGCTTTTAATTTAACGTTAAAATACCTCAGTATAGGGCAGCGTCTGTGGCTCAGTGGGTAGGGTACCAGCCCCATATACCAAGGGTGGCAGATTTGAACCCAGCCCCGGCCAAACTGCAACAAAAAGATAGCTGAGTGTTGTGGCGGGCGCCTATAGTCCCAGCTACTTGGGAGGCTGAGGCAAGAGAATCGCCTAACCCCAGAAATTGGATGTTGCTGTGAGCTGTGATACCACAGCTCTCTACTGAGGATGACAAATGAGACTCTGTCTTTAAAAACGGTCCCATCTGTTCATTTTTAATAGGCCATTATATACCTAACTGATCTTATGGTTATTATCAGGAGAATATAATAATATCACACAAATTATTCGGTATAGGAACAAATTTGGTGATCAGAGATTTTCGGGAACTGAGAGAGTATTTAATTTATTCAGGCATGCTGCCTAAACATTTGTTTACACTCTGCTAACAACTAGGATCACAAACTTGGTGTGCCTCACCAGAGTTAAACATCCAAATTCGTAATATTCTATAGCAGGGGAGAGGAATCACTGAGAAACTGCAATTTCAATCTATTTCCTTGTTTGCTCCCCTCTGAGCTAATTCCTGTGAGAACAGTTTCCTCCTTATCAAAAGTTTTAAATTTCAGCGTGATCTCCTAATGCAAAACATTTTAATAAAATTACATATTCTTCTCTCTGAATACTGTACTAATGTGTTAGGTACTAACACTTTCTCCCACATTTTCCTGTTTTCTTTGGTCTTCCTCTGCTACAGTTCAGTTTTAATGCTAGCAAATGGATAGATAAATAAATACCTGGCATTACCACAATTCTGCCTTTTGCCTGAAAAAAGAAAAAAAAACATGTAAATTGTAATCTCTTTCTTTTGAATCGGATAATTAGGCAGTGAGAATAAAAACATGAGTCAAAGTACATTAAATTTTTAAAATTACTTTTAATGTCTCATTTTCCATAGACCTTCTCTATTTCTTTGGGATCTCAGACAAATAAGGTGTCCAGCATAGTAATCTTTTCTAACCAGAAAGATTATTTTATTACGTTACTTTAGCTCATACTGTTATGAACACAAAGAATAGAAGGGTGTGATATAAATACCAAATAACTTTAAGAAAAGCAATTACTGAAAAATAACACTAATTCTGAGTTCTTGTCATACAGCGGGATGGAAGTATTTGAATTTAAACAAGATTTCAGGAGAAAAGAAAGAGCATAGCATAATTGTATATTACCGAAAAAATAAAGTCCATTCAAATCCTGAATCCTAACTAAATTCCCTAGTTTACAATACCAACTAAGCAAACCATCAGCCCATTTAACTGGGACAATAGTGATTTAATTTCTGATGATTTTGAAAGATAGGTATAATTATTGTCAAAAAACTAGCATATTTCCCATCAATTTTCCAAAGGGCCCATTTACCTTTCCAAAAAGTCATATTTCTCCGTAAGTCCTCTTCTTTCCTTCCCCTTTACCTACTAAGATGGTACATAAACCCCAAATTCTAACCACCCTTTGAGTCCCATTTCTTTGTGAACTCCTGCATGTACTTACATGTATGTATGTACTTATGTACATGATCAAAAAGTTTTTTCTCTTGCTAATCTGTCTTTAGTTACTTTAATTTGCAAGCTCCCAGAAACAACGCTTAAGAAGATAAAAGTGTTTCCTCCATGACATGGTAAACAAGAGAAAGTGCCTATACTTATAAGGCTTACATTCAAGGAGGACAAGACAACTCACAGGTGTATTTATACAATAAGATTTTGCAGTAAGTACAATAAATGAGAAAATAAAGCAAGGTAATGAACTAGTGAGTACAAGAGGGAAAGGACTATTTCACAGAAAGTAATAATTGTTAGAGAAATAAGTGGAAAAAGGATGTTTGACAGTCTCAAATGTGCTAAAGCAAAGCATCTGTAAAAGAAAACATTTACTATCTAGAAAGCTGCAATATTTTAGGTGGGAAAAATTTCACATTTAACTCTTCCAAGTAAAGGCTTTCAAAAACATGGACAAATTATATATATATATAATATATATTTTTATATATAAAATATATTATATTTATATATATAATATATATAAAAAAATATATATATATATTTTTTTGAGACAGTCTCACTGTGCCACCCTTGGTAGAGTGCCATCGTGTTACAGCTCACAGCAACCTCCAATGCTTGGGCTTAAGCGATTCTCTTGCCTCAGCCTCCCAAGTAGCTGGGACTATAGGCGCCTGCCACAACGCCCAGCTATTTTTTGGTTGTAGTTGTCATTGTTGTTTGGCAGGCCCAGGCTGGATTCAAACCCGCCAACTCTGCTATATGTGGCTGGCGCCCTAGCCATTGCGCTACAGGCACCAAGCTGACAAATAATATTTTCAAAGAAACAAATTCTAGGGCAGTGCCTGTGGCTCAAGGAGTAGGGCAGCAGCAGCCCCATATACTGGGGTGGCAGGTTCAAGCCTGGCCCCGGCCAAAAAAACTGCAAAAAAAAAAAAGAAACAAATTCTATTACTTTTCTGGCCTTCCATAAAGGATTATTTAGAAGTATATGCTTACTTAAGGCTATCAAAGTGATTTAACAATGTAAAGCCCTTAATAAGTGCCAGACATTGTACTATTATCTGAAGTAATCCCTCACAGCTATTCCAGGAGGTAGGCACTATTATCAGACTAACTTTGCAGATAAGAAAACTGAGGCTTGGCTCGGTGCCCGTAGCACAGTGGTTATGGTGCCAGCCACATACACTGAGGCTGGCAGGTTCAAACCCAGACAGGGCCACTAAACAACAATGACAACTGCAACAAAAAATAGCCGGGCATTGTGGTGGGCGCCTGTAATTCCAGCTACTTGGCAGGCTGAGGCAAGTGAATCACTTGACCCCAAGAGTTTGAGGTTGCTGTGACAGCAACAGCACTCTACCAAGGGTGACATGGTAAGAGTCTGTCTCAAAAAATAAATAAATAAATAAATAAAATAAAACTGAGGTTTAGTATGATTATATAATTTGCCCCAGGTCAGTGTTCATATGATAAAAGGCAAAACCAGGATTTAAACAGACCAATCTAAAACCAAAGCCTGTCCTTTAACTACCATATTATACTGCTAGGTAATTACTTCAAGAAGTAAAATTAGTGAATGAGAGTTTTTAGTACAGCTTCTTCTGCCAACCAATGATAAACACATAAAAAGCACAATGACATACATCTTGAACTGCAATACATGATGACGACAGTTATATCTTATTCTCTACTCCTTAGTGAGTAACCTTTTTAAGCTGAAAATCTGATTCATCAAATCTATTTTAAAATGTTTTAGGCCTCCCATTGCGCCAAAGATAAAACATAAGCTCTTTAACAAGACTTTTCAATGCTCTAGATAGCATTCTTCTCTCCATATTCAACATTCTGATCATTGCTCCTTATTTTAGACATGCTAGCTTTTGTTTCCAGGCCTTTGCACATACTATTTCCTCTGCATGGAACAGTCCTTCCATTGCATTAACCCCCAATGGATAACTCCGGAATAATCCTTGAAATAAGTAAGACATTGTAGTTTAGACATCTTTTCTTCTGGGAAACTTTCCCTAACAGTTCTGTCACCCTCCATCCCTCAAATTTGGGGTTAATTTCACTCTAATGTACTTCCACAGCATCTTTAAAAATAGTACTCTAATACCAGGAGCCGTGGCTCATGCTTGTAATCCTAGCACTCTGGAAGGCAAAGGCAGGAGGATTGCAGGCCAGGAGTTTGAGAGTGAGCTATCATGATACCACTGCACTCTAGCCTGGGAGACATAATTAAGACTCTTTCTCACAAAAAAAAAAGGGGGGCCTGTTGTGCACTATAGTGGAAGGGCAATGACTATACACACACACACGTATTCCCACCCTGTGGTTACCACCATGGTACAAATGTCCTGCACCTTATATTTAATAAATATTTGTAAATCAATAAGCCCCAAAGTAGCAAAGTCACATCAGATCTTCAAGAGAAATTTCTTTTTTGGGCGGAAGGAGGGGACAGAATCTTACTTTCTTGCCCCAATAGAGTGTTATGTCGTCACAGCTCACAGCAACCTCAAACTCTTGGACTCAAGTGATTCTCTTGCCTCAGCCTCCCAAGTAGGCTGGGACTATAGGTGCCTACCACAACACCTAGCTACTTTTAGAGATGGGGTCTTGCTCTGGCTCAGACTGGTCTCGAACCTGTGAGCTCAGGCAATCTGCCTGCCTTGGCCTCCCAGAATGCTAGGACTAAAGGCATGAGCCACTGTGCCTGGCCAAGAGAAATTTCTGAAAATTATTTTTATAGCTACAGAGAGTGAAAATAAGCAGATATTGACATAGGAACACTAAATAATATTATCCATAATAAGCAGTAATAATTATAGACAGTAACGTATGTTAAGACCTACTATACACCGGGCAGCACCTGTGGCTCAAAGGAGTAGGGCACCGGCCCCATATACTGGAGGTGGTGGGTTCAAACCCAGCCCCGGCCAAAAAAACTGCAAAAAAAAAAAAGACCTACGATATACCAAGTACTGTGCTAAGGCTCTTACATCCTTATCTCTACAAATCCTCTGAGAAAGTCTATAAAAGAAGTACTAAACTCATCTGGTTTTCACACATGAGAAAACAGAGGCTTAATGGTTAGTAACTTACTCAACATCACATGGCAAGTGTTAAACACAAAACTCTCTCATCTCAAAGTCTGTACTCACGAACTTATAATTCCTCTGGACTGGCATTAGAAAAACACAGACATGCCACAATTATAAAGCCATCCTTTGTCTACTGATGCTAGCTCATCAGGAGAACTCATGAAGGAAAAAAATATTGAAATATGCTGATAGATGGGAAGCAGTGAAATAAGAATATAATTTTAATTTCGGAATTTACCTTTAGATGATAATTACCTCATAAGTTTTTTTTTTTTTTTTTTTTGAGGCAGAGCCTCAAGCTGTCACCCTGGGTAGGGTGCTGTGGCATCACAGCTCACAGCAACCTCCAATTCCTGGGCTCAAGTGAGTCTCCTGCCTCTGCCTCCCAAGTGGCTGGGACTACAGGCGCCCGCTACAACACCTGGCCATTTTTTTGGTTGCAGCCGTCATTGTTGTTCGGCGGGCCCGGGCTGGATTCGAACCCGCCAGCTCAGGAGTACGTGGCTGGCGCCTTAGCCGCTTGAGCCACAGGTGCCGAGCCTACCTCATAAGTTTTATATGGGATTATGAGATCCCCTGAGTGTGCCTGGATTAACAAAGAAGAAATGTGGCTTAAAACTGCAATGCCAAGGGCAGAGAATGGTAAAATTTGCTTTGGTTATCCAAATTAGGTCAGACCCTCAGGCACTGCCTACACATAATTATATCCTAAAAGACTTTGGTTATTAAAAATGTTCATATTTACTTTGCTATAGTGGCCCTAAAAAATGATTTAGAAAAAGAAAAGCTCAAGAGAAAGAAATAAGAATGATATAAATTTACTATTACAGTAATATTTAGTTTCACAACCTAGCTGAACAACAATATGCCAGGAGTAACCACAAAAGAGTCTTAGGAAGAAAGAAAAGAAATTGTGAGTACCTGATCAATGAGTCGCTTTATTAGGGGTAGCCCTTCCAGTGCTGAACTGTCACATCCACTGGTTAATACTCGCTCAAATCCCAACGTTAAGAGAGTCTCTAGGGCTGCCATTGGATCTAGAACCATGTCAAAGGCTGAAATAAATCAAACTAATTTGAATTTGAATTTTGAGCAGATATCCTCTAACAGTGTTTTCCAAACTGTAGTATTTATATCATGATGTGCTGGACCTAGCTTGTGCTGGCATGCACAAGCCAATTATTAAATATCAGGAATTTTTCAAGTCAGACTATTAATCCACTGGCATCTCGAAATTAGTGCATAAACTCTTTAAAATAAGTTTACCTAAGATTTAAAGAAAAATCACTAAATAAATTCGCATAGGTAGTACTGTGACATATGACATATGACAAACTGCACATGTGATAGGCAGTGAGTCAAATGTGGGAAACTGCTCTAAGACTCCATACAAACCAGACTGTATAAAATGAGATGGCATACTCACCAGTTCTAGCAAAAGCCTTGGCTCACAAGCCTTGGCTCTCACTATTGACTAATTTGTACTAATCCATTTGTCCCGCATATGCAGGGTTCATAGCATGAGGACAGTGGTTTTCAACAGAATAAATGAAGTTTCAATTTCATCCTACTTCTCTCCTTCTCAGACTCCTCAGAAAAAAGTGGCACCTGGTACCTCAAAACAGAAAAACACTTCTGCTTTGGTTTTTAGCACTGTGTCATAATAGAGAAATTCTCACCTATCATGGATTAGGTGCTAATGGTCCTCTGAGATAGGCCCCTTCATTTTATACTTTAATGTATGTAGGCAACTAACCTACGACGGAGGATTTTCCTTTTTTTTTTTCTTCCTAAGTTCTGGAGTGCTTTTATTGAACTAACAGTAGATTAATTTCAACAATTCATTTCCATTAAGGTAGGGGAGAAAAATAAATATGAGTCCTACCAAAGCGATTGCTGAATTCTAATACACAAAACCAATAGAACATTTTAGATAAACACAGATTTAACAATTCTTTTGTTTGAATAAATGAACTCCAAAAATATCACATAGATGTTTTACATTTGATCTGGTCTGATGCTGTAGCTTATCTAGAATATTTCTGATGTTCTCAACACAAACTTCTCCTCTGTGATTTTTTTAATGCAAGACTCCATACATTTTCAAACTCTTCATCAGAAAGCTTGACACCAATGTTATGTAATATTTCTGCAATCTCTTCTTTTGAGCTAGTCTTAAAGAAGTCTCTTTCAAACACTTCTTTCTGGGTGATGATGGCAGGATATTGTAATGAATAAGTATCGCCCTCTTCACCATAGTCAGTTCTTTCACTGATGCAATGAATTCAGGGGGCAGAAGTATCAGATCAAATGGCTATAATACCACAGGTAGGGTAGCAAGTAGAGGAATGGCTCCCACAAGAACTTGTCTTATAATGGTCAGAAATGTCCAGAGTCTTTTCTGAGCTCCCTGATTCTTTTACGACAATATCTCCAGGTTTTATCAGGTGTGTTGGTTCAGATTCTTCAACATTAGCCTCAGCAGGGTTTGCAAAATCAGGTTTCCTACCTTTAATAATGACCTTTTCTTCATACTCTTTAAGAAGCATTTTGACTTTTCAATTAAAAAAAATTCGCAAATTCTAGATAGTTAATCAGACTACCACATCACAGTAACCAAACAGGTGATCCAGAAGCTTATCTAAATGCAAGATGGCCTGCTCCCAAGTTCCTGCAGCGAGGCTTTATTTATCATCCCATCTCTGCTCTTATCAGAGTTTGGGTAATTAACTTTGTTCAAGTGATGTGGAAATGCAGCAATCAGGACTCACTGTTTATCCTTACCTGGAAAATATTCACCCAGGAGTCTATTATGGATGAGATCACCAACTCCATACTCCTCAGGATGGAGATAAACTCCAAATGCATGGTTTGGGGAAATACTCATTGTTTCTGCAATGGGACCTAAAACTCTTTCAAGTTTATGTTGAAACTTTTCTTTGAAAGCATCACCTCTCTTAGATACAACCTTAGCTCCTCTTTCCATCTATAGTTTATGAAGGCCATACAAAGCTTTTGCCATTGTTTGCCCATTATTAAAATGTGGTGTTTGGACTCCATGTAAGTTAAACCTATGGAAACTTGATGGGTTATAGTTTTGATTCTTTGCTTCTCCCACATAAAAATTACTGTGCAGGATTTTGCATCTTTGGTGGCATCATCTTCTTACCACTATTGTACCATCATACTACTTCCTTAAATAAACGAGTGAAAAAAATGTAGAACCCAAAATTTCTACAAATTTTGAGAACATGAAAATATTTTTGTTAAACTTATTGAAGAAAAAGAAAACACCAGAAATTTGAATTCATTTTCTTAGTTTAAAAACAAACAACCCCCCACCACCACATTCTATATGGCTGATTTAGTTTTTGAATTATTTAGCATGTCAAATATTTAAACGATATATTTTTCAGATAAATATTCACTAATTAAACTGCTATTCAGGTTTAAAACTCTTCAGGGGAGTGGCTAGCCTCAAGATAGTGACTTTTAAGCAACCTAACACCATTTAGTTACAGATAGTTTTTAAGATTGCTAATAGCAAGCCAAAGAGAACAGTTTTCTGGTACTGTTATACATTTCAAAAAGAAACTAACAAATATTTTACTTCTAATTTCTATATATGAATACAGATACTGGTATCAACTTTCACACTAATCTTTGAATGCTTACTCATACTTGTTAATTAGGCCCAGACGAGGTTAGAACGTGCTGTTCCTGGTATGTGTGTGTGTGTGGGGCTAACCACTGAAGAAAAACATCAAACAACTTCTTAAACAAATCAAGTATAAAAATAATTTGAAGACATCCTTCTTTTCATGTACAATGCATGCCCTCTAAAGGTAATAGACATTTGTTCCTCCATTTCACCAAGATTTGGCCAAAGAATATGAAAATTGTAACTAATTTTTGAAGGAATTTTTTTTTTTTTTTTTTTTTGAGACAGAGTCTCACTCTGTTGCCCTGGGTAGAGTGCTGTGGCATCATAGCTCACATAGCCTCAATCTCTTGGGCTTAAGCAATCCTCTTGCCTTAGCCTCCTAACTAGCTGGGACTACAGGCATGTGCCACAATGCCTGGTTAGTTTTTCAATTTCTAAGCTGGTCTTAAACTCCTGAGGCTCAAGCAATCCACAAACCTAGGTCTTCCAGAGAGCTAGGATTACAGGCATGAGCCACTGTGCCCAGCCTTTGACAGGAATTTTTCATAGGAAGTATTTTGTATGAAAATATCAAGTACTTCAAAAAACTATTCCAAAGCAGACAAGCTATCAATAATCGAAAGTAATTTTATACATTATAGTGACTAGCATCTACTTCTTCTTTACTCTTTCTAATAAGGCCCAAACCTTCTTCTATCTACCCTCTCTTCCCTTAGGATATCTGCATCCGAGAAAGCTGACCTCAGCCCCAGCACCAGGAATGATTTTGTCTGGCTTAAGATAGGCAATGTTTCATTTCACCCGCCACAATGATTTATTTTTGGGGGAGCTGCATATGACCTAACATAATCTTTTATTTATTTAATTTATTTTTTATTTTTTTGAGACAGAGTCTTACTATGTCACCCTCGGTAGAGTGCGATGGCGTCACAGCTCATAGCAACCTCTAACTCTTGGGCTTAAGGAATTCTCTTGCCTCAGCCTCGCAAGTAGCTGGGATTATAGGCGTCCACCACAATGCCCGGCTATTTTTTTGTTGCAGTTGTCCTTGTTGTTTAGCAGGACCAGGGCGGGTTCAAACCTGGCTGCATTGGTGTATGTGGCTGGGGCTCTATGCACTGAGCTATGGGCACTACCATGACCTAACATAATCTTAAAAAGAATTCTATGCTTATTGCTTGGAATGCTGTCATAGGCATATGCACTTGCAAGCAGTGCTTATACTATCCCTCTATCATATCCTACCAACAACTTTTCCTAAGGCTTCACATTTTTTAGAAATTGCACATTTTTAAAAGTTACAATTTTTAGCCCCAAGATCTAAGAAAACAATTGGCGACACTGTAACTTTAAATTGTAGTCCATAAAATAAAAGGTTGTGGGAGTTAGTGAAATTAGAAAAAAAACTAACACCACTCAATAGAACTAAAACAGAAATGACTCACCTCGGTGGAAAGTAACTGGCAGAGGACGGCATATAGCTATAAAAAGAAAGTCACATAACATGAATGAAGATATTATTACTGTTTACTATATATAGAATTCTCCATGACAGGTGAAACTTTTTAATACTTTCTTCTTCTAACAAATAAAGACAGTAAACTAAAATAATAATAAAACGGCAGCCTTACAAATGCAAATGTCCGATCTTTCCACAAATCTTTTTTTATCTAAGAAGTGGTTATCTGTGCTTTAGAGGCACCAAATAAAGATTATATAATTTGGCAAATTATGAGGACAGTATTCTATCTATTTCTTGCCCCTCTGAGAAGATTCAAGAAACACTTTGACCTAATAATATAGGTAGTTTGCTTCTATGCTCTCCACAACCTCCAACTTAGTGGTCCATTCTCACCAACTACAATAGCTTTTGAAGTTTTTGATGCAGTGATTAAAGGAAGCAAGGTAAATTTCCCTTAAATTCTATAGGAATAGTAGCAAAATCTGATCTATAGCAACTGAGGAGAGTTAGGAGGGCTTTGCCACACATGCCCTCTACCCCAAACATCTAAATCACTACTGTTTAAAATATTTAAGTTAGTATAAGTGTCTGTAGGTATGACTGAAAAGTCAGTTTTGTGATGATGTTTTTCTATACTAGGGACATAAATACAATTATTACTAGGTGCTTTTAGGTCTTAGATACAAACTCTTACCTATAAGGGACATGCACAGCTCCTTGTCAACGTGTCCATCTTCAGTCAATGCCCCAAACACCAAACCATCAGCACCATAAAGCTTGGCAAGACGAATGTCAGCCTTCATCACCTCAATTTCACGATCTGAATATAAAAAATCACCTCCGCGTGGTCGAATCATCACAAAAACTGGGATCTGGACACTCTGCTTCACTACTTGAAGGACACCTATAAGAAAAGAAAACAGTCTAAAATTGAAATATGAACTAAAAGCTCAAGGATAAAATAATACTGGTCATTGATTATAAAGAATAAGTATCTATGTTTGTATTTATATTTATTTGAGACTGGGTCTTGTGCTGTTACCCAGGCCATAGTGCAGCATTTCACTGCAAACTCCTGGGCTCAAGCTAGCCTCCAGTCTTAGCCCCAAGTAGCCAAGACTACAAAAGTGCACCACCACAACTAGTCAATTAAAAAATAATTTTTTTTTTTTTTTTAAAGACAAGGTCTTGCTACATTGCCTGGGCTATATTCAAACTCCCGGCCTCAAGTGATCCTCCTACCTCCGTCTCCTAAAGAGCTGGGGTAATAGGTACAAGTCACCACACCCAGCCAAAAAGCAATTCAGAAAATAGAAGATAATGCTATTTAAAAGCACTTATCAGTTGACTCAACAAAAAATCCTTACAATTCAGAACTCTTTTACTGGTATATGACATTTTAAAGTGTAATAACTACCAGGTTCAATGTTCTGCCAGTGTACTAGTCTCAAAATCCAGTTTCTTCTTTCTAATTGATTACAACTCTACTTAAAGCCTACTATAGACATGGTTAAATAGTTCCAGAGTTTGTAGAGACAGAGTTTCATTCTATTGCCCTCAGTAGAGTGCTGTGGTATTACACTGCTCACAGCAACCTCCAACTCCTGGGCCTAGGCGATTTTCTTGCCTCAGCCTCCTGAGTAGCTGGGACTACAGGCGCCCACCACAATGCCCGGCTATTTTTGTTATTGTTCTTGTTGCAGTTTGGCTGGGGCTGGGTTTGAACCCACCACCCTCATTATATGGGGCTGATGCCCTACTCGCTGAACCACAGGTGCCGCCCCAAGAGTTTATATTTTTTTAATAGCCAAAGAAATTTAGCAAAACCCTTTTTGAAAGAGCTATGTGAAACGGAGCAAAGTTCTACTTATTTGCTACTTTATGTAGAAACCTAGTAATGAAGGGCAGCGCCTGTGGCTCAGCGAGTAGGGTGCTGGCCCCATATGCCAAAGGTGGAGAGTTCAAACCTATCCCTGGCCGAAAAGTGTGCAAAAAAAAAAAAGAAAGAAACCTAGTAATGCAAATATGATACAACACGTGGCTAACATACAAGATCTGTGACAAGCACCATTAGTTGTTTACCTAGTATAAATTTGTTTTTTTTCTTTGCCAAAAGAACCCCAATTTTGCAGGGGATAGTAGTATGCCTAAACCTAGTAATTAATCATGATTGATGATGCAAAAACGAGACAGTAATCAAATTTATAGATATGTTCTAGAAATTTTAGAATGGACAGAAATGCCCTCTTTCAGCATGAAAATTCCAAAGGCCTACTGTACATACAAACATTTTATACTAAATGATGCTATCTTCAACCTCAGAGTAGCATAACTTAGGAGACAAAAACTTATACAAGGACTTCTGCTTTTGGCTAAGACAGCATCAACAGTGACTGGATTTATCCTCCTACCTATAACCAAAAAAATCCAGACAAACTACATGAAATAATGGGTTATAAGACATTAGACATCAAGCAATGAAGGACAAAGATCCTTGAAAGATGAGAAACAAATGAGGTGAGCTCTAGAAGTGACCCAGTTTATTCCCTTGAAAATTTCCAGGCTACAGCCCAGAAAAGGAGAACCCAGGTAGAGTCCAGAAAATTTCCTAAGTTGCAGAGACAAAGTTTAGAGTTCTAGAAACCAAGGTAGCTAGAGTCTACAGAGAGCACAGAGAGGAATGAGAACTCTGGAGATCTATAGAGAACGCCCTTTAACATTCAGCTGAATACTGACTATGCATGCATAGAAAGGTGGCTCAGCGTTCATTGCTCAGTGGCTAAAGCACCAGTGTCATACACCAGGGATAGTGGGTTCAAAGCTAGCCCGGGCCTGCTTAAAACAAACAAACAAAAAAATAGCCAGGCATTGTGGCAGATGCCTACAGTCCCAGCTACTAGAGAGGCTGAGGCAAGAGAATAGCTTGAGCCCGAGTTTGAGGTTGCTGTGAGCTATAACACCACAGCACTCTACAGAGGGCAAGAGATAAAGTGAGACTCTGTCTCAATTAAAAAAAAAAAAAGTGAAGAAGATTAGAAATAATGTGCTTGTCATTCACACTGTGCTAGGAATAATGCCTGTTTCCATCAGTCAGATAGGAAAACTTCAAGATTCATGGGCACTGGGTAGAGTACACAGAAAGGTCTTGCCTAATAGTGGGGAATAATTAGCTCTAGATTTGTCTAACAAATCTTAATGACAAGACCCAAAAGGACCAAACTGTTTCCAAGTAACCTACAACTCAAAGAGTATTTATAGGAATACAAAAGTATCCAGTATTTTATAAAGTAAAATTAAAATCCATGTAGAGGCTCGGCACCCATAGATCAGTGGGTAGGGCGCTGGCCACATACACTGAGGCAGGTGGGTTTGAACCTGGCTCAGGCCTGCTAAACAACAATGACAACTGCAACAACAACAACAAAAAAAAAATAGCCAGGCATTGTGATGGGCCCCTGTAGTCTTATTTGGGAGGCTAAGGCAAGAGAATCACTTGAACCCAAGAGTTTGAGGTTTCTGTCTGCTGTGATGCCACGGCACTCTATCGAGGGCAATGTAGTGAGCCTCTATCTCAAAAATAAATAAATAAATAAGTAAAATAAAATTCAGGTAGAAAAGTAAGATACATCATGAGGTGATAAATCAATCAGTGAAACAAACCACGAACAGATACAGATGTTAAAATTAGCAGAGAAGGTCTTTAAAATAGCTATTTTTACTTTATTCCATATGTTCAAAAAAGTGAAGAAGAAGCATGAGAGAGAAAAAGAATAGCTCATTAGTGACAATTTCAAACAGTCTAATAGAAGAAAAACTGAAGTCTCTGAAGGAAGGAGTAGTGAACATAGAATCCTGAAAAACTTCTAAACATGATGAAAAGTATAAACGTGCACATCCAAGTAACAGGAAGAAAACTACACCAAGGAACAGCATAACAAGAAATAAAGAAAAACTCTTAAAAGCAGCCAAAGAGACATATTACACAGAGAAAAACAAAGATACTGACAATAATAGCTTTTTGTTTTTTTTGCGACAGAGTCTCAAGCTGATGCCCTGGGTAGAGTGCTGTGGCGTCACAGCTCACAGCAACCTCAAACTCTTGGGCTTAAGCAATTCTCTTGCCTCAGCCTCCCAAGTAGCTGGGACTACA
>CAUYRH010174002.1:0-10922 GCA_963574655.1 Perodicticus potto
GGAAAGGGGACTTTCCAAGTTGGGGTCAGGGAGGGTGAATTAGAGGGAGAGTTTTGATCATGACTAGATCTCCGGGAGAGAAAAGTTCCTGTTTTAGTTAGTATGTCCCTCCCCGCAGGACTTTCAGGGATGATTAGGGAGGCATGAGAGAACAGCAAGTCTTCCCAATTGCATCTTAGAGGCTGGGGAGCTCTAAAATATTTTTTATCTTCCAAATGAAACTGCACTTATTAGATAATAACTCCTTATTTCCCTCCTCTCCAGCCCCTGGGCACCCACCATTTATTTTACTTTCTGTCTTTATGAATTCAACCATGGGACCTCATGTGAGTGGAATCATACAATATTTGTCCTTATCTCACTCAGCATAATGTCTTCAAGTTTCATCCATGTTGTAGCATGTGTCAGAATTTCCTTCCTTTGTATCTCTATATTTGTATCTACATTTTGTTTATCTACTCACCTCTCCATGGACATTTGGGTGCTTCCAAACAAAATTGGCTATTGTGAGTGGAGGTATTCTAATCTAGAAAATGGTATAGGTGGATTCACATCTTGGAGACACAGAGAAAAAAACCCTACATCTGTTGCCGGTGTTTAGGTTGGAATGAATGAGGGGAGACAAGAGACAAGTTTGGCCTAGAGATTAGGGAGCTTAGGACCTAGAGGTCAGCTAATAACTTGTGCACCAATGAATGGCTGAGCCTGTTGTGATAATTCAGGTGATAGATCATGAGGCTTTGCACTTCATAGTGTGGGGTGGATGAGAGGAGGGACAGATTCCAGACTCTAGGAGGTAGGAGGCAGAGGATTTGGTTGCTAGCTGGAAGAGGTTGTGATAAAGGAGGAGTGTAGTCTAATCCATAGATAGTGGTGAAATGGGACCTACCAGGAAGAAGAGAATGTCTCGGGAGGTAAATGCTTCAGGGGTCTTTCATTTACCTCCTGAAAGTCTGTAACTGCAGATGTTACATGAGTTGTAAGAGGGTCCACAGATTTCCTTAGATAGTTATAAAATCTGTCTCTAGTAGGAACCCAGAAGCAGCAATTTAGCAGGAGTGACCAGACCAGTTCTGCAAGGGCAGGGGGGAAGGGCTCAAGGTCAAGGGTTGACTTTGGCCACAGGTGAGTCATGATATTCCCCAAGAAACGTGGAAGATGCAGTCATGTCTTTGGCTGGGCAGCTTGGTAGCAGTGCAGATAAGTTGAGGCAGCTCTCATCTAATGTTCTTTTGCTTGTCTTTGTGAAGGGACCAAGTTTTCCCATCCCCGTCAAGTGGGGTGATGGTTGCTCAAGAGATAGAAAGAAAGTGATGAAGCTTTAGAGGCATGGCTGAGGGAATGCAAGGGAATTTTCACCAGATCTTAAGGGGGAGAAAGTGGAGGGACCATGTGTGCAGGTGATAGCATGCCAGGTCCTCAGCATTCATGCTTGTGCAACTCTGTCCATTGGGCTACACTAATTATCTTAAAGGTCTCTCTTAGTGTGAGTCAAAACTGAGTTTCCCTTTTCCTATGTCTTTCTCTTTTGAGGATAGCCTTTCCCCCTTTTCTTCCATCAATTTCTTGGGATGTTGCTTTCAGAGCCAACCTGATTCACACTCTTGTCTCAAAATGTGGGGCTCCCTGTCCAACAGAAAGTTCTAAGTATGGTCTAATTGATGAGACTCACCATACTTTCCTCTTAGGGCAAGCTGGAAGGTTCTAAGTGGACAAAAGTGAAGGCCATGTCTCCCCCACATTCCCAGCTCCTAGTGCATTGCCTTGTGGAGTAACTATCCATCAGTGCACGTGAAGAAACCTCTATCAAAGGTGGAACACAATCTCTGCAATTTAGATGGAAGTAAAGGAGATTAAATGAAGGTGAAGTACAGCTGTACCTGGAAATATGTATAAGCCATAAAGCACTACATTCATGTTAGCTATTGTTCTTATGTTTTCTTTAATCTGGACAGGTATTCGGTTCAGAATGCAGCCTTTCCCAGCATCTCCTGCAATGGTGGTGTTCTCTCTTTACCACTCTTGAAGTTCAGATTGTTCAGCTATCTTGATTCCCCAAGTGGGTTCATATTAAATATCTTAGGGCTTAATTTGTATAGAGGATGCTTTTTCCTCTAGCCTAAAATATCTGTTTGTCTCAGATGGATCCATGTCCAAGTTTATCTTAGTATTTTGCTTTAGTGCAGAAAGATTAGAAACCATGATTACATATTTTATTATGAAAGATTTAAAACACATAGAAGTAGGGAGAGTAAAGAGTGTAGTAGACACTTAGATCTCCATCACCCAGATTTGACAATTATTGATATTTTGCTGATTCCTTTATGCTACACATTTGTAACATTTTGTTCAATGCATTTAAAAATATCTTGTACTATTCTTTATTTCATTCCTACATACTTCAGACTGCATCTTTGGAAAGTATGAACATTTTCTTTTATAACCACAATACCATTTGCACACCTAAAATTAATATTACTCATAATCATATTTCATGGGTTGTTTCCAAAATGTTTGCTTGCACTTGGTTTGTTTGATGGGGACGCCACATCTTAGTCATTTTGGGTGGCTGTAACAAAGTACCAAAGATTGGGTGACTTAAACAACAGCCATGTATTTCTCACAGTCCTGGCTGTTGGGAAGGTCAAAGTGCCAGCAGAGTTGGTGTCAGGCTGCCTGCTTCCCGTGTGGTCATGGATGGGAGAACAGCTCTGTTCCATTCCTCTTCTGGTAGGGGCACTAATCTCATGGTCGGGCCCCACTCCCATGACTTCACTGAAACCTAATAACCTCCCAAAGGCTAAAGCCTGCAAATGCCATCAGGTTGGGACATTCAACAAGTGAATTTTGGGAGGATGCCAACTGTCAGTCCCTAACACTTTATAAACATACCACTGATTGCCTACCACAATGCCCAGGTAGTTTTTCTATTTTAGTAGAGACAGGGTCTCAGTCTTGCTCAGGCTGGAACTCCTGAACTCAAGTGGTCCATCTGTCTCAGCCCCCCAAAATGCTAGGATTACAGGTGTGAGCCACCACAGCCTGCAACATGTTTCTTAAAGATGGATCTCCTGACAATTAGAGGTTGAATTCTTATCCCAGGCCTGAGCCATGAGTAAAATACTTTTGGTAGTTAAGCACTCCCACCATGAGAGGGAAACACATTCTCTTGGGAGCATTATTTAACTCCAGTGAAAGGACCCAGTTGGCATTTGCGTAAATAAGTTTAACTTGTATGAATAACCCCTAAACTCTTTGAATTCTCTAAAGCAAGTGAAGTATCATCCTACATTATTTTAACTTTATGGTTAGAGAAAGCGTGGGAACCTTCATCACACCTGTGGCCATTCTCTTAAGATGGTTTCCTGCTTCAAGTTACACATGAGATTCTGGCATTTTTACTGTGACATAAATCTCACTGTTAAGTAGATATGATAAGTATGGTATAGGGTTCATTCTCCTGCCTTTCACTGAGGTTCAGGCTACAGGTGGATTGTGTGCAGTCAGCAAACAAGGGGCATGTTACTGTGTAGATGCAGAAACTATATGCCAGATTAAGGAACTTGTTCCCATATCCACCAGCTTGGAGCTTGTGAATAACAGAATCCATAAATACATACATTTCTTGAAACACCAAAATATGTTCTGTTTTTTTGTATAAAACCCATTGTAGAATTTATGTCAGTCACAAACCTTATTATTAACCAAATAATAATAACATAATTACTTATACTCATGTCCTAATTCTTTATACTTTTATGTTTTAAAATATTATTAGGCCAACATAAATCCTGAAAGGGGCATTTTCTCCATTCTTAATTTACTAATATCACTACTTCCTGATTATTTTGAATCTTTTTAGAGTTGTTTATGCTAATCATTCAAGCTCAACTGTATATTGCAATGTTCCAATTCCTTTGATCCTATTTCAAGATTGGTTTGTGATCTTCATTGTCATAAGCTTAAAAACATTTAGAAATAACTTTCTCAAACTTTTGCTTAAGCTTCGTGAACATAAGCAAGGAAAGCGTGAGGAAAGGCTGCAGTGAGCAGCTGTCTTTCCCCACTGTCAAGCCTCCTGGAAGTTCCTACTGCTGTCTAACCAGTAAGTTAGTCTGAAGAAACTGGAAGGATGAGTTTCTTGTGAATATTACTCAGTTGCAAACGTTTTTGTTGGGGGACTTATAGTGAAGGCCATGAGTTGAGGAAAGGTGCTTTTTTTTTTTTTTTTTACTATGAGTCACAAAACAAAACAACTTTGCTTACTTTGACTACTCAGTTGCCATGTCAGTATTAGTGCTGTGCAAATACGGTTTGCCCAAAGTTGCTCTGGCATGATAGGTCCCTTGATTTTTTTTTTATTTTGGTAAAATATGCACACCATAGAATGTGTCATTTTAACCATTTTAAGTGTATGGTGCAGTGGCATTAAGTACTTTCACATTACTATGCAAAAATAACCACCATCCATTTCCAGAACTTTCCTTGTCTTGCAAAATGGAAACTCTATGCACTGAACACTGCCCCTTCTTCCCCTCTCCAGCCCTGGAGAATCATCATTCTACTGTTTCTATAATTTTTGATTACTCTGGGTACCTTATGTGAGTGGAATTATGTAGGATTTGTCTTTTTTGTTTCTGGCTAATTTCACTTAGTGTAATGTCCTCCAGGTTCATCCTTGCAGTAGCATGTGTCAGAATTTCCTTCCTATTTAATAATGATGAATTCTATTCCATTGTATGTATATTCAACATTTGGTGAATGTATTTATCTGTCAATGGCCGCAGTTAGCTTATAACTTTTGGTTTTTATGAATAATACTGCTATCCACATATATGGGTGTACAAATATCAGTTCAACTTCCTACTTTCAGTTATTTGGGGTGTATATCCCAGAAGTACAATTGTTGGATCATATGGTGATTCTGTGTTTAATTTTCTGAGAAATTGTCATATTGTTTTCCTTAGCAGTTGCACCACTTTGCATTCTTACCAATGCTTGTTATTTATTTTTCTTTTGTTTTATTTATTTATTTATTTATTTATTTATTTATTTATTTATTTATTTATTATAGAGACAGAGTCTCACTTTATCCCACTCGGTAAGGTGCTGTGGCATCACACAGCTCACAGCAACCTCCAACTCCTGGGCTTAGGTGATTCTCTTGCCTCAGCCTCCCGAGTAGCTGGGACTACAGGCGCCCACCACAATGCCCGGCTATTTTTCTGTTTTGGAGTTGAGCCGAGGCCGGGCTTGAACCCGCCACCTTTGGTATATGGGACCTGTGCCCTATTCGATGAGCCACAGGCGCCGTCCTATTTATTTTTTTGATAATGGTCATCCTAGTGAGTGTAAAGTGTTATCTCGTTGTGGTTTTTATTTGCATTTCCATAATGACTAGTGATGTTGAGCATTTTTTCATGTTTTTATTAACTATTTGTTTATCTTCTTTGGAAAAAAAGTCCATTTTTATCAAAAAGCTGTTTGAGTTTTTGTTAGTTATTAGGCCCTTTGCTTTCGTAGACCTAAGAAAGAGTGAAGCAGTTTCATCAGTCAATCAAGCAGCATCTCCTGACCTTGGGAGGAAGGCCTGGCATCACAGGTGCGCTAAAGCCTGTTCAGGTGGCAGTGCAGACAACAACCTCCCGGTAACAGAACTTGATATTCTCTTGTAATTGCCTGGAATTTACCAAGGGATTTTCAAGGGGCTGAAAATCAGGTTGTGGGAAGTAAAAGAGCAAATGTGTCCCCAGGTAAATCAGTGAGGAAGACCCCTGATCAGAAAACGCTTCCTTGCCCTGGAATGAATGACTGCACACTGGGTCCTAACTTCTGTCTTCAGTTGTGATCTAGCCACAAGGAGGAAAGTAGCTCTGAACAAAAGATACTTTGGCACTTAGGGCTTTTCCTGATGAAAGCTTATTTTTTTTTTTTAAACATTTCTTTGAAACTGGGGACTTAACATGATTTAGGCTCCCGAAAAGCCATCGTTAACATGCACTCTTCTTCAACCACAGTGTGGACCTTTACTCCACACTCTCTAAACACAGATAATTACCATGGTAACCACAGTGTTTCACGGCTCTCATGCATACACTTACACCTTTCTTAAAGAAACACAGAGCACAACAATGTAGAATTAAAACAGTAAATCATTGGAATTTTTTTATTTGTTGTTACATAGTTGTCAGAATTTAGAGAAGAACTGGACATTGTCATGCACTATCAATTGTACTTGGCCAAAGCAGACGTTTGGCCAGGCCCTTTGACATCCTGCCAGAAAATAGGGTCATGTTTGTAACATTGTATGAAGAATGACCGATGGGGTTTCTAGATTGTTAGGGTCAGGAGACTCTTGAAGTAGAAAATGTCACTAAGAACACAACGTACTGAATAGTACGGATTTTTAGATGACACATTCACTGGGCCGACTGTGTTCAGTTAAGTTACAGTTGTGATTACCCTAAAGTTGGTAAAAGTTTGGGCAAACAAGCTTTTTTGGTAGCATCTAATTTTATCTTTGGTTGTATTTGGAAACATGTGCCTTCAGAAGTCTCTCTCTTTTTTTTTTGGCTATGTAAACAGTCTTTTATTGTCCTATGAATACTCAATGAGCGGTCAGTAGAATGACACCCACATAATGCTTTCACCAAGAGTCATCTCTGTGCAGCTTCTGACTAAGGGCAGCAGCTGGGGCGTTGGAGACATAGCAAAGGCAAAGATGCACAGGCTGAAGATAAGTAATTACAAATGCTTTTAGCAAGCCACCTTTCCTCGGGTTTAAATGTTTCACTCTGTTTTGTCCACATATGAAAAGAAATATCTTTCTGTAATTCTACATGAAATGAGGACTAGCTCTTTCTCCCTAATGGAATGTAGCTCTGATTTCTCTGTCATTAGCCTCTCTGTCTCTGGGATACTAATGTTTTGATGAGAGAGAAGAAAGGACTCTCTTCTGTTTGATTGTTTTCTTTTAAATTAAATGTAGTAATAAATCTAACCCAACCAAAATAACTTTTGAACATTTCAAATTAACATAGCAGTGAAGATGAACTTGGGCAGTGCATGATAAATGTTTCCCTGTGCTTAGATTGGAATGCCTCCAAACCCTTAAACTCCCACACCAATTTGGAAAAGCCTACCTGAGGTTTTTATATCCTTAGCCTGAAGATTCATTTTTCATTTGTAAGGAAGAGCCCCTAAGTTTCAAGGACAACCTTGCTATACTGCTGTAGAAAGTACGGAAAGATAATGTTGGAATGAGAAACTTTTTTTTAACCTAGTGAATATATTTTTGGCTTCCATAACTATCATGTGAGCACCTCTCTCTGTTTTCTATAATTTAGTTATAACTCTATAAGCCTCAATTTTGTGAGGTCAGAAATAAACCAATCGGTAATCTACTTATTAGCCTACTATTAGCCTACCTACTATGTAGGGGATTAAGAACAGATGTGACATCATTCTGACTCTTCTCGGACTCTTGTCCTGTCAAGAATCAGATGCTAAAATAAGACAAGTTCTTTGTGAGTCTGAACAGCTAACAGAATGACTGCTCTCTGCTTTCATGTGCACAGGCCGGAGAACTCAGGGAGGAGGTGAGACCTGAACAGGTGCCTGATGGATAGAGTTTGCAAGAAGACCACATGATGCTATGATGAGAATTCAATGAGTTGATGAACCTTCATTAGAAATAATCATGACTTGTTTCATTTCTGTGTTTGCAGGGCCCCAGGTGATGTATGATACAGAGAGCTTGTCCTCACAGAGCATGTAGTTTAGTTGAGAGTAAAATGAGGGGTGTTCAATTCAGATGAGGGGGATGAAGTCTCCCTCAAGTCTCATGTTTGCCATGGACTCACATGCCACCTGCCTGTGCTCTGTCCCATTGCTTGGACTGCTTATCCTTCTGATCTAGTGTAAACACTACTTCCTCACTCAAGGACACCTTCCCTGGTATCTCTGGAAAGGTAAAAGTCAACCCTTCATCATAATCCCTTGTACGTACTATCCTTTGCGGTTACCAGTTTTAATTTATGGGATTTTGTATCCCCTATTAGATTATGAACACCAAGGGGACAGAAACCATTGTCTGGTGTTGTTTACCCTGTATCTCTAGTACCCAGTGTCTACTACCCAGTACTTGTTATGTAGGAGGGGCTCAAGGAATGTCTGATGAAAGCTCCTGAAGGATGGGTTCCCATGGGTGCTGTCCAGGGGTGGGTTTGCCTCTTAGGCTTCTCATGCCCTTCCCTTTTTCCAACTCCTTGGGGGTCACCTCTGTCTAGTCCTCATTATCTTACCCTGGACTCTTGCTATCAGCTCCTAAATGTCATTGCTGTCTATGGTTCTGACCTTTTTCGTTTAAATAACTGCTCTTGCAGTTACAGTAAGCTTCTGTGGGGAACTCTGACTGCGTCACTGGACACTGGAGGCTGAAGTGCCCAAGAACTGGGGTGATGTGCTGCTCCCCCAGCTCCTTACCTTGTCCTGTGACACCTGCTGCAGAGCCTCTTTGAGCTTCCTCAACTCTCTGAGATGTTTTGTGCTTCTCTGACTTTGCAGGTGTCATTCCTCTGGGCTAGAAGGCCTTTGCTTCCTGAATTTTATCTGAAAAAGTCATACTCATTCTTCAAGACCCAACCTAAGAAGTTCTTTCTATTATGACTTCCTCAATTCATTCCTTTTGTACCTGTGCCAGGCAGATAGCTCTGCTTTTTGCTCTTATCACGCAATACTGCAATTATTTGTTTATGTATCTATTTCACTTGCTAGACTGAGGTCAAGGAGGGCACAGGTCATATTAGTCACATGATTATTCCCATTTAGTCTCCATCATTTAACACAGTGTCTGTCACAATAAAATAGAACTTTCATAGCTGACCACCTCCCTACACTGATCACCTCCTTAAGTTGACCTAATTTTCACAGACTGGACATGTACCACCTGTACATATGAGTACAGTAGGCCTAGTTCCTTATGTTGACCACCTCCATATGTTGACCAGTTTGTTACAGTCCCTTGGGTGGTCAACTTACAGAGATTAAATATAATTCTATTATATTTTAAATGAATGAATCCCATATCTTAAGAATTTACTAATTTTTTTCATCAGTGTTAGCTTCTCTCCTAAGTTAGATCTCAAGCTTCTGGAGGCAGAAATAGGATTTACATTCTCCTCACCTATCACTCTTGTGCTGATTGCATACAATAAGAACACACAAAATTTTCTGATTGGTTGAACACTAGAAAGCCAGCCCTTTTGAACATAATTCTGTTGAATATAAAATATGTTTGGGGATTATAATAACATTGGTAAGAAAATACCAAGAAATGTAATTTGTCACATAGTCTTATGAAAAATGTAATTCTAGCAATGCAAAAAGAAAGACTGCATAGGGGTGATGCCTGTGGCTCAAAGGAGTAGGGCACTGGCCTCATATACCAGAGGTGGTGGGTTCAAGCCCAGCCCCGGCCAAAAACTGCAACCCCCACCCCCCCCAAAAAGAAAACAAAAAGAAAAAACCAATAAATAAATAAATAAATAAATAAATAAACAAATAAAAGAAAGACTGCACAAAATTCCAGCTGAGGTTCTTAAAAGTTTTATTTGTGAAAATATTTATTCCAATGAGTAATCTCTAATTCAAGTTCGGATTCAGTAACTTGTCATTGTAATGAAAATTGAGATTTCATGTTTTTGAATTGTGAGTGATTAAATGAGTTTGATAAAGGTACCCATTGTTGAGTATCCAAGAAAAAAATGAAAGAATCATTGGATCTGGGGTTGAGCTGAGTGAGTACTGTTGTGCCAGTGGTTCTCAATTGTGGTCCTCAGCTCAAGAATCATTAGATTTGGGTTTGAGCTGAGTGAGTACTATTGTGCCAGTGGTTCTCAACTGTGGTCCTCAGCTCAGCAGCGTCACTTAGCATCCTTTGGGCAGTGGTTAGAAATAGAAATGCTTGGATCAGGAACTCTGGAGTGAGGCCCAGCAATCTGAGCTTTTACATGCCTTTCTTGTTATTCTGGTGCAACTAATAGATCAGTATCCCTTGCTTCAGTGGAATTATTTTCTCAATCCAGTGACTTTCCTTTCTCAGCAGGGTTCATTCAATCTTCTCTCAGAATGAAGAAGATGTTTGGGTAGATTTGATTCATCAGATATTCTGCATGCCTCCTTGTACTTCTACTCTCTGACCTACATTGTGCTTACTGGCACTGTACAAATGGAATACAATTCTTTTGCATGGCACAGCCTGTTGCCACCGTGTGCCTGCTTTGTTCTTGCCCATGGGAAACACTCCTACATCTGTTCCACACTCCATGTGAGATCTGTTTCCCAGCCGCTGCCTTACCTCCCTTGCATGCATTTCCCCTTGTTGGGATTGAGCATCCCCCTGGACACCCCAGACATCATCTGACCAGTGCAGAATGCCACCTACATGTAGCGCTTCTATCCATATGGGTGAAGAATGTGTTCATATTTTTGTCTGGCATGACATAGTTGGCTTATATTGCCTTTTCAGTAAAACAATAACATATGCAGGAAAGGCCATTCTATGTAGCTTTAGCATGAGCTGCGATCTCTGTTTTGTAGGCTTTTGCTTTCTGGTAGAATCTGAGTTTTGAACCTGGGGGAAGCACTGTAAGATTACTCCTTGCTGTGCTTGATGCTGCTGCTTTTGGCTTGTTTGCTCCAATCTACTGAGGTCTTCTAGATCTTGAACTTGTAGAACACATTTCATAGGGTCACTAATTTACTTGAGAATTGTGCTCACTCTATTTTTTTTAAAATAATTTTATTAAATCATAATTGTGTACATTGGTGCAATCATAGGGCAGAATGTGCTTCATATACAATCAGAAACATTTTGATCGTACTGTGAGAGATAGCCCTCATAGCATTTTCTTAATCACTAT
>CAUYRH010174003.1:0-15084 GCA_963574655.1 Perodicticus potto
TAGTAAGAAAAGAACAAGTGATCCCATCTCAGGATGGGCAAAGGATCTGAAGAGAAACTTCTCTAAAGAAGACAGGCACATGGCCTTCAGACACATGAAAAAATGCTCACTATCCTTAATCATCAGAGAAATGCAAATCAACACTACCTTGAGATATCATCTAACTCCTCCAGTAAGATTAGCCCACATAACAAAATCCCCAAACCAGAGCTGTTAGTGTGGATGTGGAGAAAAGGGAACACTTCTACATTGCTGGTGGGAATGCAAACTAATGAGTTCCTTTTGGAAAGACGTTTGGAGAATACTCAGAGATCTAAAAATAGACATGCCATTTGATCCTATTATTCCTTTACTTGGCATATACCCAGAAGACCAAAAATCACATTATAACAAAGATATATGTACCAGAATGTTTATTGGAGCCTAATTCATAATTGCTAAGTCATCGAAGAAGCCCAAGTGCCCATTGATCCATGAATTAATAATTAATAAATTGTGGTACATGTATACCATGGAATATTATGCAACCTTAAAGAAAGATGGAGACTTTACCTCTTTCATGTTTACATGGATGGAGCTGGAACTCATTCTTCTTAGCAAAGTATCTCAAGAATGGAAGAAAAAGTATCCAATGTATTCAGCCCGACTATGAAGCCAAATTATAGCTTTCATATGAAGGCTATAAGCCAATTATAGCACAAGACGATGGGGAAAGGGCCAAGGGAGGGTAGGGGAATGGGACCGTGGGTGGAGAGAGGGTAAATGGTGAGATCACACTTATGGTGCATCTTAGAAGGGTACAGGTGAAACGTACTAAATGCAGAATACAAATGTTTTTATACAATAAACGAGAAAATCCCATGAAGGTTATGTTGAACAGTTGGATGAAAATATTTCAGATTGTATATGAAGCCAGAACATTATACCCCATGATTGCACTAATGTACACAGTTATTATTTAATAAAAAAAATAAAAAATAAAATAAGTAAATAAATAAATAAATACATAATTATTGAAGGGAACTTCAAGATGCCCAAAGAACTAATAGAAAATCTTGGTTAATAAGAATTCTACTAGTGTGGGCATGAAACAGCATACTCATTTTATGTTTTTTTTAAGGACCCTTATCTAATTTTACTATTTTTGTGTTTATTCATGTGACATAATATGTATCTAATAGCATATGTGTGATACATATGTATAAAATCATGTATATTTTACATATATACACACATATGTACTTCTTACAGTGCTTTAAATATATATTTATATATAGCATTCATATTATATACACATCAATATGTTGTAAACACTCACACATGTGTTATGAAATAAAGCCATTAATTATAGAATATGAAGAGTCATTGGGACGGATGAGTACAGTTACTGACTCCTGCCTGTAATCCTAGCACTCTTGGAGGCTGTGAAAGGCAAGTTTTTTGAGCTCAGGAGTTCAAGACCAGCCTGAGTAAGTGCGACACCCCATATCTAAAACAAGCCAGACATTGTGGCAGGCACCTGTAGTCCCAGCTACTTGGGAAGCTGAGGCAGGAGGATCACTTGAGCACAAGAATTTGAGGTTGCTGTGAGCTATGATGTTGTCATGGCACTCAAACCCAAGACAACAGAGTGGGAAACTCTGTCTCAAAAAAAAAAAAAGTTTCATTGGAAATAAGTATCTTTATGAGATGGGTGGATTGGGCTTATGCCAAGGGTCTTCAAGTCAAAAGATGTTTGCCCCGACATCAGTATTCAAATATGCAAATTCTTCTTTTGGTGCCTGAAGGCTTTCCAGCTCGGGTCCAATTCACCATTACAACACTGGGGATGGGCTCCTTTTATAAAGTAGAAGGAGGAGGACTATGAAAAAGGGCGTGTAAAGGGAGAACCCATAGCTCAGTCTCCAGCAAATGAGTTTTAGGAAACAGCACTTATGGAAGTCTGAATATTTGGAAATGGAAGCCCCGGAGCTACCTGGGCTCATAAGACATTGGAAAGACTTTGTGTATCTGTAAGTTCCCATGGGTGTGAGGAACCCAGTTTGAAGACTGCAGCTTGCTCTACAAGATGTCACGCCCCAGACCAAGCATGGAAGTAGTGAAGGTCCAGTGAGCAGTAATAGTACCACACGTTGACAAAGAAACCCAATGGCCTGTTTGCAACTCATCTCTTGTAATGGGTGAGAACATCGTTCTGGAATTTATAGTTCCCTCTTGCATTTTCTCTAGTCAAGAAAACAGTCTTGGGGGCTGTCTCTCCCTAAGGGTGAACACATATGCAAGAAGCAAGGGGGAGAAGAGAGAAACTGAGGACCCAATCTCCTCCAAAGTGCACATTTATTCCAAAATGTTGAACAATATGGTAGACATGGATTGTACATAAGGAAGATGGCCTGCCTCAAAATTGGCTATGCTAGTTACTCTGCTCAGAGGTGGGGCCCTTCATTAGGTAGTATAAAAAGGACACAATCAGATAAATTCTACTAACATGGAGAGTGCATCATTCAATCTCAGAATATCATTAACATTGATAATAGGGTTGCTGGATTGTTGGGATTCTCTCTTGGGTCTCTCCCAGACTGGAAGCATAGGGACTTTGAGGGATTCACACCTAAGAAGCAAGCTGTCAGGAGGTTTTCCGTGTGAACCCTGACCTGGTTTGAAAGCCGGTTGGGAAAACAATGCTGAAGATGCATGAGTTAAAAACAAAGACTGACATTTATTCAGACATTTATGTCAGTCTTTGTTTTTAACTCATGCATCTTCAGCATTGTTTTCCCAGCCGGCTTTCAAAAACACAATAACTAAGAAAATGCCATGTAGGCTATGTTAACCAGTTTGATGAAAATATTTCAAATTGTATATAAAACCAGAGCATTGTACCCCATGATTGCATTATTGTACACAGCCATGATTTAATAATAATAATAATAATAAAAAGTGCCTGGGAAGGCTTACACTAACTCAGGCCAAATAGTAAGACAAGAAAATGCAGCCCCTCCCTGGCCATTTCAGAAGGCTCTCATTGATTTCTAACAAAGGTGCATATGCAAAAGATAGGGTTGAAAGTAAAAGAATCCCAAGTCCTCAGGAAGATTGGATAGAGAGATACTGTGTAAGCAACAGGGGCATGGTAACAGCTAATGATGTATTTAAATAAAGGGGGAAAGAGAAGCTAGTTCTATTCCTTCGGGGAAGTAAACCAGGTTTCCTAATCTAACAACACATTCAAAGAGTTTAATCCCTCCCATCTGTTGACTCTCGAATGCATAGGCTTAGTCCAGCTTTTCTGGGTGCCTCCAGGTTATTTCATCTTCCATGGTTTTGATGAATGCCCAGGACTGTCCATCTACGGTCATCCCCCTGGATATCCCAAGATTGAGGTGGGGCATCCCACCAGGACTAGGAAGTCAACCTATCTACCTCTCACAGCAAGCAAAGTTCCAATTCTCCCTCTTATTCTTGGTATAAGTCCCAATTGCCCAGGTTGCTTTGAATCCTTAAGGAGACTGACAATCGCCTTCACAAAAGAGATACTTTTCTGTTGTTTAGGATATTGCATCTGCATTGATAAGTGAAATATGTCTGAAATTTCCCTTTATAAGAATATATTTTGTCCAATTTTAATATCAGATATATCTAGATGAGGTGGAATGATTTTGAAGTATTTTTTTCTTTTTCTATGGTCTATGTGATTTGGTATGATCTGTTTTTTGAAATTATCTTCTATTTTTATTTGTAAATATTAGTTGTCTATATTTTGAGACTTTGGGGAAAAAGAAAAGGAGTAAACTGATGACTCCATACTGAACCTCGGAGTCAAAGCACTCTATGATAGACATACTTTTATCTGACAATGTGAATGTTACTTTTTTTTGCATTATTATCATTATTATTGTTGTGGCTCAATATTTCGTTGCAGCAATCATCTGATTTCTTTTCTGAATGTACTTATCTTCGTTCATTCTTTATGAGGTTTTTGTTTCCAGTCCTTATCTTAAATATTGTTACTGTTATTAAATTTTAAGCCTCTTTAATTTTGTGAAGGCAAAAAGTGGAAACCAAATAAACACATCACATGTACATGTATAGAGAAAATTTAAAAAGGAATTCAAAAAAAAAAAAAAAAACGAGAGAGCGCGACTTTTATTCTCCTGCAATTGCATACCGGTGTGATACTGTGAAAATTTACAAATAAAAGAAATCCATCTTCTATATGGGCAATCCTACTTAGCATCCCTTACCTAACCACAACATCCATAGACATCAGAGTCATGGGATTTATGTTGGGGAAATTGTATTACAATCTTCTTTCCTTCAGTCTCAGGATGCCAGCAATGACGGAGGGTCAGGGGTTCACCATTGAGGAAACAAGGAAGGCTGTTCTCTCAAGGGCATGGTCCTTCCCACCACATATAATCTGTCCATCGTCTTCTACACATTGCTCAGTTTCCCATCTGCCAGAAGCTTGCATGTCAGGCACACAAAAGGACTAATTATATGCCCACACCCACAACTTTGCAGCAGTGGTTTTCCAACTTAAAGAATGTTAATGTTGTGCCAGCAGGGTGTTGAAGTCCCCAGAAATTGTAGTACTGCTGTTTTGTTATTTTGTCTAAATTGAACAGAATTTGGCTTAAGAATCTGGGCCTTCCTGTGTTAGATGCACAAATATTTATGATTGGTAAGTCTTCTTGTTGAGTTTTTCCCTTTACCATTATGTACTGATTGTCTTTGTGTTTCTTTACTTTTGGTGATTTAAAGTCAATGTCGTCAGATATGACAATGGCTATACTGTCTTTCTTTTGATTCCATTTTCATGGAATAATTTTTTACCCCATCATTTCCCCTGGAGTATAAATGAGTCCTTGTGGTTTAGATGTGTTTCTTGGAGACAGTAAATGCTTGGCTTGTATCTTTTTGTTAAATCATTCAGCCAGCCTATGTCTCTTCAGTGGGGAGTTAAAAACATTCACATTTATTGAAAGTACTGATACATGTAGTGGCTTTCCGTTCATCCTGTTGGGCCAATCCTTATTACTTTGTTTTACCTCTTGAGCCATTGTGGTAGATTGGCACTGGTGGGTGTCTATTGTGCTGATCATTGTATAATTCAGGACTGAGTACTTCCTGCCAGGAAGATCTGGAATTCAACACCCCATTGACAGAACAGGACAGATCTTCCAAACAGAAAATAAGCAAAGAAACAAGGGATTTAAACAGAACTCTAGAACAAATCACCTGCAAAGACATTTACAGAACATTCTTACCCACAAACTACAGAATATATGTTCTTCTCATCAACTCATGGAACGTACTCTAAGATTGACCACATCCTAGCCCAAAAGACATGTCTAACTAATGTCTTTTAAAAAATTGAAATTAAATCATGTATCTTCTCAGACCACAGTGGGAAAAATTTTTTTAAAAACCTGGAAATCAATTCCAATAAAAACACTCATCTCTATACAAAGTCAAGGAAAGTAAACAAACTATTTCTGAATGATAGTTGGAAAGATAACGTGAGGAAGTAAACATGGAAATCAAAAGATTCTTTGAACTGAATGATACTTGGGACACAAGTTATCAAAACCTGTAGGATACAGCAAAACCAGGCGCAGGAAATAGCCTTAAGTATCCACATCCAAAGGACCAAAAAAAAAAAAAAGAAAGAAAAGAAAGAAAAAAAAGAAAGAAAGAAAAAATTGCAAATCGAAAGTCTAATGAATTATCTCAAGGAACTGGAAAAGGAAGAGCAGGCCAATCCCAAACCCAGCAGAAGAAAAGAAGCAACCAAGATCAAAAAAGAACTAAATGAAATTGAGAACAGAAGAACTATACCAAAGATCAAAGTAGCAAAAAGTTGGTTCTTTGAAAAAATAAACAAAATCAACAAACCTATAGCTAGATAATTCCGAAACAAAACATAAAAGACTCTAATAAGCTCAATTATAAAAGAAAAAGGGACAATTTCAACCGATACTATGGATATACAAAGTATCATCTCAGAATACTAGAAAAAACGACAAACCCACAGCTAATACTTTACTGCATGAAGTAAAACTGAAAGCGTTTCCACTTAGAACTGGAATCAGAAAAGTTTGTCCTCTATTGCCACTACTACTCATCATAGTGCTGGAAGTTCTAGCCAATACAATCAGGCAAGAGAAGGAAATAAAGGACATTCAAATGGAAGCAGAGGAGGGCAAACTCTCCCTCTTTGTTGATGATATGATCTTATACTTAGAGAACGCCAAAGACTCAACCACAGGACTTCTGGAAGTGAGCAAAAATAGATTAATGTCTGAGAATATAAAATCAATGTCCACAAATCAGTAGCTTTTGTATATGCCAAAAACAGCCAAGATGAGAGACTAATTAAGGACACCATTCCCTTCACCATAGCTACAAATAAAATGAAATACCTAGGAATACACCTAACAAAACAGGTGAAGGATCTCTGTAAAGAAAATTATGAAATCCTAAGAAAAGAAATAGCAGAGGATATTCACAAATGGAAGAACATACAATGCTCCTGGCTGGGAAAAATCAACTTTGTTAAAATGGCAATTATTCAAAAAGCAATCCACAGATTCTATGCCATCCCTATTAAAATATCAACATCATAATTTCAAGACTTGGAAAAAATAATTCTTCATTTTGTATGAAACCAGAAAAAACTCCGTATTGCTAAGGCAGTTCTTAGCAGCAAAATCAAAGCCAGGGGCATCAGCCTACCAGACTTTAGGCTGTACTGCAAGTCATAGTGATCAAAACAGCATGGCATTGGCACAAAAGTAGAGACATAGACATCTGGAACCAAATAGAAATCTAGTAAATGAAACTAATATCTTACAGCCACCTAATCTCTGATAAACCAAACAAGAACCTACCCTGGGGGAAAGAATCCCTATTCAATAAATGGTGCTGGGAGAACTGGATATCCACATGTAAAACTGAAACCACACCTTTCTCCACTCACAATAATTGATTTGAGATGGATAAAAGACCTAAATTTAAGGCATGGAATGATAAAAAGCATTTTTTTATCAAGGAAAGCATAGGGAAAACACTTGAAGATATCGTCCTGGGGAAAGACTTTATGAAGAAGACTTCTGTGGCAATTGCAACAACAAAAATAAGCAAAGGGGACTTAATTAGACCGAAAAGCTTCTGTACAGCTAAGGAGATAACAACCAAAGCAAATAGACACCATACCCAGTGGGAAAGAATATTTGCATATTTTTGAATCAGACAAAAGCTTGATAAATACTACAAAGAACTCAAATTAATCAACATGAAAAAAGCCAACTATCCCTTACATCACTGGGCAAGAGAGATGAATAGAACCTTCTATAAAGAAGACAGATGAATGGCTAACAAACATGTGAAAAAATGCTCATTGTCACTAATTATTAGAGAAATGCAAATCAAAACCACCCTGAGATATCATCTATCCCCAGTCAGAATGGCCCACATCACAAAATCTCAAAACTACAGACTTTGGCATGGAATTGGAGAGAAGGAAACACTTTTACACTGTTGGTGGGACTGCAAACTCATACAACCTTTTGGGAAGAAAATACGGAGAACCCTCAAAGAATTCAAACTAGACCTGCCATATGATCCTGCAAGTCCATTACCAGGCATATACCCAGAAGAAAATAAAATCCTTTTACCATAAGAACACTTTCACTAGACTGTTTATCACAGGTCAATTTACAATCTCCAGAATGTGGAAACAGCCTAAATGCCCACCAACCCAGGACTGGATTAACAAGCTGTGGTATAGGTATAAATACTATTCAGTCACTAAAAATGATGGCAATTATACATCTTTTGTATTAACCTGGATGGAAGTGAAACACATTATTATTCTTAGTAATGCATCCCAAGAATGGAGAAGCAAGACTCCTATGTACTCAATTCTGATATGAGGACAATTAATTACTTAGTACACAGTAGGGGGTGGGGGAAGGAGAGAGTAGAGCGAGGGAAAGAGGGAGGGGACTGGGGGTGGTCACGGTGTGTGACTTACCTTTTGGGGGTGGGACACAATTATAAGAGGGATTTTACCTACCAAATGCAATCAATGTCACCTGGTTCATAAAGCTAAAACAAACAAACAAACAAAAAGAGAAAATACAAAAAGAATAGGTTACTCACCCTATAAAATAGTATATCACAGGACCCCTCTCATTTTATGAAATTTACCAGGGACCCTGAGAGAACTGGAAGAAACAAAACTTACTAACTTACTAAACAACTAATGTCACTGGGAAAAATAACAAAAAAGATTTTGGAATGGGTGAATAATAGATATACTGATAGTTTATCACCCCCAGTCCATCCCCACTCTCCAGGTAACCAGGTGTGGATTAAAGATTGGAGTGTGAGCCCACCCAAACCATTGTGATAAGGCCCCTATTTAGTTATCCTGTCAACACCAACAGTAGTGAAGGTAAATAGCATTCCTGCCTAGATACATCACCCACGTGTGAAACCAGCCAGCAATGGGGAGTGGATGGTCTAACCGCACCCAGACCTTCCCCACCATCTTACCCTGAAAAAACAGATAATAGCCCTGCCCCAGTCACATAACAGGAGCTGACTGGTCTATGCATGGAAGAAGCTTGAAGATGAGCAGCAGCAGCATGGGACTGATTACTGATTCTTTGTCTTGGACTTTTTCACCTTCCTTCTTTAACCTTAGGTGTAAGACATGATGAAGGTTATCAAAAATGTATCCAAATGGTAACCAAAACTAGACAAACTGTCACAATTGTGTTATTGGTTCAGTCTCATTATGAATGTACAGGAGAACTGAAGGAACTTGCATATATAATAACACCCAATATCAGATCAGATATGTGTGCCTCCCAGTGGGCCAGCTGTTTGCTACAATAATTCTGAACTCCTAGAGCAAACTAAATTTGCTATGTGGTATACTGATATCCCCAGAAAGACAATAACCCAAGTTATAACAGATGGAATACCTAAACAAGTAAAAAAATAAAAGTCATTAATAACAATTTTGAAATATTTACAGACATGTGTCTTTTTATATTTTCTTTTTTCCCCCTGATGTTCAGAGGCTTACCTTTTATTGAGGAAAATGTCAAAAGTGTCAATACGTGTACAGAAATAAGCAAATAATAAAATGCAAGGACATACTAATGCATATAAGTAAAAAAAAAAAAATGAGCAAGGCAATGGAGTGCTTTGGCATTGCGCTATTCAATTGTTTGGTAAATAAAGACCTCTCTTAGATGTGACATTTTAACAGAGATGTGATATTTCAACAGAGCTATGCATAGAATGAGGGACTGAGACAAGAGAAAGATGTGTAGAAAAGGATGCTAGCAAAGGGAAGAGCAGGACCAAGGCTTTGAGGCCAGGAAAGCATGCAGGACAGCACATCAGAAACCCTGGGAGCAACCCTGTACCTCTGTGGGATGACTGTAGTTAACAATAGAAGAGTTGCAAATAGCTAGAAGGAGGGTATTGAATGTTCCCATCACAAAGAAATGACAAATGTTTGAGATCATTGGTACACTAACTACCTTGATTTGACTACTATACCTTTTATTTATGGAGACAATATTATGTACCTCATACATATGTACAAATATTATGTGTCAATTACAAAGAAAAAACAAAACAACTAAATAAGGGGGGGTGTTAAGGACAATAACATTGAGTTCAGAGATGTATCCAATGGTCAGTTGTGGAGTTCTGAGGGACTTAGATTTATTTAAAAGCTTCTGAAAGTCTCTAGAGAGGAGAGATGCCATTTGGCTAATGTTTCAAGATGATCTTTGGATGTTTTAGGGAGTGAGTCTAGAGGGAAAATAAGAAATTCAGGAGAGGAGAGGAGTTAGCAGGTCTTCACAGAGTGCAACTGAAAGTTGATAGCTACCACATAGGGAGCTGTTGAAAAGTGTGAAAAGTGGTCAAATATGGAATCTACTCTAAATTCTCAGGAAACAGGAATTATTTTTTTTCTAATTCTTTATTAAATCATAACTGTGTACATTAATGCATTTATGAGGTACAATGTGCTGATTTGATATACAAAATGGAATGCTTACATCTAACTGATTAACATAACCATCTCCTTGCTTACTTATTTGTTGTGGTAAGACATTCATACTCTATTCTTAATAGCTTAGAAATGTATCATTGCGTTATATTTTCAATAATACTTAGAGGTTTTCCATGTAGAAATATTATATATTTGCGAAGAATTATTTGTACGTATTTCATATTTTGTGTTGTCATGTTAACTTTAATTTTCTCATTGTTAGTGCTATACAATGGATATTTGTATATCGAACGTTAATCCAAAACAAATAAATAAATAATCAAATGACAACTAGGAAACTTAAGACTTAACCACGTCAACCAAAAAAAAAAAAAAAAAAAAAAAGAAAGGAACACTACAAAAAATTTTTATGCTCCCTAACTTGAAAATGAGGATAAAATGGACAAATTTTTGGAAACACAAACCACTCTAGACTCAATCAGGATGATATAGAAGCCCTCAACAGACCAGTACCAAAAACCAAAATTGAATCAACAATATAAATATCTTCTAACAAAATAAGTCCCAGACAAGAAAGTTTCACACCCAAGCCAACACTGAAGAGCTTCTACCTACATTGCAGAAATTATTATTATTATTATTGAGACAGAGCCTCAAGCTGTCACCCTGGATAGAGTGCCATGGCATTACAGCTCACAGCAACCTCCAATTCCTGGGTTCAAGAGAGTCTTCTGTCTCTGCCTCCCAAGTAGCTGAGACTACAGGCACCCGCCACAATGTCCGGCCATTTTTGTGGTTGCACCTGTCATTGTTGTTTGGCAGGCCCAGGCTGGATTTGAACCAGCCAGCTCAGGTACGTGGCTGGCACCTTAGCCGCTTGAGTCACAGGCGCCGAGCCCAGAAATTATTTCTTAACACTGATAAGGAAGGAATCCTCCATAACTTGTTCTACAAAGCCAACAACACCTTGATAACCAAGCCAGGTAAGGATGCAAATAGAAAAGAATAGTACTGGCCAACATCCCTTGTGAATGTAGATGCAAAATTCTTAATAAAATCTTAGCAAACTCCATCCAACTGCACATCAGAAAAAATAATTCATCATTATCAAGTGGGCTTCATCTCAGAGATACAAGGTTATTTCAATATGTGCAATCTACAAGTGTGATCAACCATATAAACAGAAGCAAAAGCAAGGACCATATGGTCCTTTTGATAGATGCTGAAAAATCATTTGCCAAAATCTGGCACCCTTGTATGACTAGGACACTGAACAAAGTAGGCAGAGATGGTACCTACCTCAAAATTATAAAGGCCATATTTGACAAATACACAGCCAACATCATATTGAATGGGGGAAAGTTGAAAGCATTCCCACTTACACATGGGACAAGACAAGGTTTCCCACTATCCTCACTTCTGTTTAACATAGTGGTGGTGGTTGTAGCCAGAACAATCAGGCTAGAGAAGGAAATCAAGGGGATACAGATAAAGAAAGAAGAGGTCAAATTATTTCTCTTTGCGGATGACATTATCTCATATCCAGAAAAGCCCAAAGATTCAACAAAGGAACTCTCGAAATTGAATAAATTCAAGTAAAGTCTCAGGCTACAAAGTAAATGTACACAGATCAGTAGTTTTCACATACACCAAGAAAGGCTGAGATGAGAATCATACAAAAGACGTGATTTATTTCTCAGTAGCAACAAAGAAAATAAAATACATAAGAATGTACTTAACAAAGAAAGTGAAAGCTCTCTATGGAGAGAATTATAAAATACCAAGGAAAGAAATTACAGAGGATATAAACAAGATGGAAAAATATTCCATGTTCATAGATTGACAAAATCAACATGTTTAAAAATAACTATACTACCCAAAGTCATTAACATATTCCATTGGATTCACATAAAAATGCCAATGCCATTTTTTTGCAGATCTGGAGAAATTTGTTCTACTCTTTGTATGGGATGAGAACAGACCTTGAAGTGCCAAGATAACCTCACATAGTAAGAAAAAAGCAGTAGGTATCACTTTATCAGACTTCAGACTATACTACAAAGCTATACTAACCAAAACAGCATGGTACTGTCACAAAAGCAGAGACACAGACCTATGGAACACAATAGAAAATACATAGATCAAATCATCCTAACATTCCGATCTAATTTATTAAAAAAAAAAATAAAAAAGGATGACAACGTGCACTGCGGCTTGGAGCAATATCACAGACTAGAGACAGCTCCTTAGCAGCCACTCACAGGGACATAGGGAAGAGAGGACTTCAGCCACCTTTGGCTGGGGATTCCTACCCAGAAATATCACTGCGGGGGCACTATGAAGCAGGAGGAGATGCCAGGACCCAACAGGGAGCTCTGGAGCTGAAGAAGACCAGCACAGAAGGCAAATTATTGGGTATGGGTAGAGGCCAGCTGGTCCTCCCACAGAGGACTAGGGACAGGAAAGGGATGTCCTGTAGTTTTTTTGTTTCTGGACTGGACTGCTAGCTGAAGCTGCCTTGGAAGGGCTTAACTGAGCAAGTAAACTTGAACTGCAGCCAGCAGTCAGGATTGAACACAGGTGATGTGGAACTCCCATTGTCTTGGCCACTACCAAGGCACCGCCACTGTAGGAAGGTCTCCCAGGAGGAACAGTCCAGAGGGTTCCACTGGACATTTGGCTCTGGCACACCTGCTGAACTCAAGCAGCCATCCTTAGGGTGAAGGGAACAGCCCCTGCACCCTCAGAAAGGCCACTTTATGGTCAGGTGACATTGATTGGAAGGACGAGACATGCATCCTAAGAAATCTGGTGAAAGCTTCAGGATCCCAATCCCTAGGGGACTGAATACTAGTGACTTCTGACCCCCATCTTATACAGCAACACCAGCATGTGTGTTCTCCATCTCCTAAAACTGCAGCGCCACCTAGTGTGCAGGCAAATTATTTCAATACATATAAATGCATACAAATATATGTGTGTGTGTGTGTATATACACACACACACACACACATACATATGTATATGCACACACACAGACACACACAAAGATATCATATATATATATATTTCTTTTTTGCTCCTTTATTGATTTTTTTCCCTTAGTTACCTTACTTGTTTTCTGATGTTTTTGTTGCTGTTTTTCATTTGCTTTGGTTTAGTTTGGTTGTATTTTTGCTTTTTCATTTTTACGTTCTTCAATAGCAAGAGCTCCTCCACTTTTGTTATGGTTTTTCAGCACCTTTCATTCTTTCCTTCTTTTTTATTTCTCTCCTTTTTTCTCTCTTATGGTAGATATTTTTGTACTGTTCTAATCTTGACCACATAAATTTCTCATGCAACAACTAATATATCCCTTTTCTCATTTTATACAGCTGTATTTTTTAATTTCTTTATCCATTCTTATTATTTTTGCTTTTCTCTGAGGCCTGCATGGTCACAGCATCGGTCTGGCTGGGGGGTCATGGCATTGACCTGGTAAGGGGTGATGACATTGGTCTGGTTCAAGAAGGCCATGAGTTCATGGTGTAGGGTGTCAGTCTTGCTTTGGCCTTTGGAAAGACGGTATTGGTAGGTCCCCACTGCAACATAAGGCTGATGTTTTTCTATAATTGGCACAGGTGGGTACTTGTTTTTCCTCAGGCTGGTAAGGAGCTCCTCACCTTGAGGAACTCACCCAGCCCTGCCCTCCAAAGTCCTGGAGTTAAGGGTGTTGATCCTGTCAAACACCACCATTTCTCCTACCTCTCTCTTTTTCTTTCTGTCCCCCTCTCCTTTTCTTCAATTCTTTCCTTTCTTCCTTTTCCTTTTTTTTCTTTACCTTTTTCTTTCTTTATCTCTTCTCACACTATCCCCTTTTGGTGTTACACCAAAAGAGACAAGGTAATATAAATAAAAGGAGGCAGTGAGCGGAAAAAGTACAGGAAGAAAGGCAACAAGAAGACAACATGCAGGAGGAAGAGCCAACAGAAAAAATTCTAGCAACAGCAAAAACTGGAACAGATCAACCCCACCAAGGGATCATGGAACAACTACCACAGAGAGTCACTACTACAGACTAATTATGAAAATTACAGAATGGGAATTTAGAGTATGGATAGAGAGAATTGAAGAGAAAGTGGAAAACCACCAAAAAGAAATCCAAAGACCCATTTCACTAATGAATATTGATGCAAAAATCCTCAAGAACATCTTAGCAAATATATTATAGCTATGCTTTAAAACATTATACATTAGGCTTTATCATGGCGTATCATACACAAAATTCATAAATGTAATTAATCATATAAGTAAAAGCAAAGACACAGACCATATGATCCTCAAGATGCAGAAAAAGCACTTGATAATGATGCAGAACAAGGCAGCTCTACAACCACTGCCTTGGCCCTGGCGGCGCTGATGCTGTGGTGGATGGAGAAACCAGCTTGTGAAAGGGCTGGACCTGTGCGGAAGACACTGGCACCTTGCTGTCTGCTCCACGTGCAAATCTGACTGGTCAATATCATGTCAGTTTCCAGGGCCCGGGTCTTCATTGGACAGCTGGCTGTAACTGATGAAGACCCGCCCCTAAGAAGTTCCGCAAAGTAACTTCCTGGGACTATATAAACCTCTGAGCAGAGAGCTCAGGGGCAGACTTCAGCAGGACTTCGGAGAGAGAACAGCTAAGAAGCAGACCTCAGCTGGAACTCGGAGAGGGAACAGGAAGAGCTGCCTGTTCCCCTCCAGAAGCAGACCTCAGCTAGAACTTGGAGAGGGAACAGGAAGAGCTGCCTGTTCCACTCCAAAGCAGACCTTGGCTAGACCTCGGAGAGGGAACAGGAAGAGCTGCCTGTTCCCCTCCGAAGCAGACCTTGGCTAGACCTCAGAGAGGGAACAGGAAGAGCTGCCTGTTCCCCTCTGAAGCAGACCTCAGCTGGACCTCAGAGAGGGAGCAGGAGAGTTTGCTCCCCTCCTGGGTCCTCTTGCCTGGAGGTTTGGTTTTTCCTCCACTGGTAATTCTTCTTTCCTGTAAATAAATCCTGACTTACCACTACTCCTGT
>CAUYRH010174004.1:0-21195 GCA_963574655.1 Perodicticus potto
TGAAACCTTTAAATTAGCTTCATAGTAGGACTGAGTACATTAGATACTTTTTCTTCCATTCTTGAGATACTTTGCTAAGAAGAATATGTTCCAGCTCCATCCATGTAAGCATGAAAGAGGTAAAGTCTCCATCTTTCTTTATGGCTGCATAGTATTCCATGGTGTACATGTACCACAATTTATTAATCTATTCATGGGTCAATGGGCACTTGGGCTTTTTCCATAACTTAGCAATTATGAATTGGGCTGCAATAAACATTCTGATATACATATAATTGCTTTGGATACTCCAAAATAGCCTATATTTTTTTAAACATAAATTTTTTTGACACACTACAGAAATTCCAAAATGTACCCTCAGCTGAGGACCTCTAAATTGGGACGTTATATTGAAATAGTCCAGATGAACACAATGAGGACCTGAACCAGGACTGTGAGAACAAGAAGGAGATTAAGAGATGTAAGAATGCATGTCTAGGAAGGGATGTCAGCAGAAACCATGTGTTTATTCACTTATTCAGCAAGCGCCAGGTGACGCACTGTGCTGGTGGCAGAAACTCAGGGACAAACAGCACTCAAGGCCTGCCACTAAAGACTGCACAGCCCAGCACAGCACCGCTCCAGCACAGCACGAATCTTTTTAGTAACACAAAAAATAAGGAAAGAAAATATTATGGAGACATTGTGGCCTTAAATCAGCCCTAACATGGATTTGCAGCTTGAGCGGTCCAGGGAATCTCAAAGAATTTGGTTGAAGCACTAGCAGAACCCAAGTGAATTATCCTCGGAAAAACACTTTTATATTCCAGGCCTGAAGGAACTACCACAGACAGTCAAAAAAACAACTGTAGAAACAGAGCTGTAAAGACTACAGATATTAGACATGTCAGAATTTTTGTATATTCAGTCTCTTATAATTATGGCATTTATGTTCATTATTGTTTAAAAATCTTAAAAATTTTATCAGGGACAAAATAATTGTAACAAGTGAGCTGCCAGACTTATAAGCATCTATTTGAGATTTTAAAAAAATGCAATAACCAAAATGAAAAATTCAGCAGGCAATTTTAATAGCAAAATAAAGACAGATGAAGAGAGAATTTGAGAACTGGAAGATAATAAATTATCTTAATTATCTGTAAGGGTTAGATGGTCAATAGCTTAGACTGGTAGGCTACATGGTCTCTGTTGTGACTGCTCAATTCTGTCACTAGAGTGTAAATGTGGCCTCTGACATAGACAAAGGAGCATGGCTGCATTCCAGCAGAACTTGGCTTTACAGAACCAGGCAGTTTGCCTAACTCTGGTATAAAATGAAGCACAGAAAAGAGAAATATGTGCAACAGACACTAAGAAACAAGGAAGATAGTAGGAGAGAGTGAGATATAATAAAACAGATGCAACAGAATGAAAAAATAAACATCCAGTGAACTCAATACTAATATGAACCAATATATTGGTTCAATATGAACAATTACACACTCATATGAACAATAAAACATGAATATAGTCTAGTATGGGAGCAAGGGGAGGAGTGGAGAGGACAATCAGCAGAAGGAGGGAGGGCACTTGGCAGGATCTCACCTAGTGGGCAAAATGCCTGAGGGGCTCTTTTACAACTGGAACTTTACCGTGCAAGTAAGAACAATGTCATCCAAAAATTTGTATCCTCATATCAATTTGACATTTTTTTAAAAAGGTGCAAAATTTGAAGACACAATTAAGAATTTTCCAGAACTGATGAAAGATAATGATTTACTAATTGCCAAAGTCCAGTAACTCCCATGTGGAATAAATATTTAATAAAAAGAATTTTATATCTAGAGACTCATCATGAACTGAAGACCATCAAAGATAAGAAAATCTAAAATGCAAGCAACAAAAGAGTGACACATAAGCATTGCACAAACCCTGGGACACCCCATTACCTGACCTGAAGTGCAAACGGAGCACCCTGGAGTTGTATGAAGTGGAAGCCCTGGTTAAGCTGATTTCTCAGTAACAACAGAAGAGGATGCCAGAAAGTAGTGGGATAATAAAAAGCTGCCTTGAGGTCTGAGAACAAACAAACAGAGTTGTTATGTGGGTGATAGGGGCATATTCAGGATTTAAGGGGCCACGAGGCTTATATAGTTTGACAGACCTTTTATGAAAAACAATACAAAAACAAAAGAAAATTAAGTACAAGGCTTTAAAGAGGACCTGGTCAAGTGAGAGGTCTTAAAATTTGGGCTTTCTTAGCTGCATGGTAAATCCTCTTCTGAGGACCCAACACGTTCTTCTCTCCTGCTCCAGAGCACAACTTCCCCAATGCACATAGCACAGTGCCATGGTCATCCTGGAGTGGCCTTGAGAAACACAACCAGCACCCCATCATCTCACCCTTTTTTAAAGATCTCCCAGCAAGACAGGCCCTGATTCCTGGGGTATCTGTCACATCCCAGGGGGCTGCAACCAGTGGGGTTCAAAAGTGTGAAACAAATACATGTGTGCAAAGCACTAGTAGACACACATAACCTTACATTAGGCCTGTGCACACCTGTATAACATAGCTAACCTATTCTGTGACCCTTTCATGTGGGAAGACAGAGGCTGGAGTCCTGACCCCCACTCCTGCATTCTCACTGCTCTCTGCAGCACTCAGGTTTGGGTCACCACCCTCGCTGCACACCACCTCTAAAACTTCTCCAAACACCAATTCTCCTCAACAGTTTTGCTCAACCACCAGCTGAAGGATACAGTCAGGGCTGCAAAGCAATAAATCTTGGCCCCAGTGAATTTCTCCAGCTGATTGAACATATGGGATGATACCTGAGGCATTGCTCTGGTGTCCTCCTGGCCACCAGCTTCCCAGATGCCAGATGGTGCTGGGGCCTCAGGGGATACGCCTGCTCCCCAGAAAATCTGCCAGCCATACTCATGTGGGGGCCAGAGAGGTGGAGTCAGGAGTGGCAAGGAGGCCCAGCCTTGCCTGCAGGAAGACCTGTGCTGTCTAGCTCCTGATGGTCTCCATCATGCAGACAGCTGTCCTGTGCAGTCCCAAGAAGCACCCCTTTGCTTTCCCTCACGCCTACCTCATAGTTTCTCTCCTCCTGTGTAGCTTTGGGGTCCAGGTGCCCAGGGTGGGGGTGCTCCTGCTTCCCATTTCCTACTTATCCCATCCTCCCAGCTCCAGTCCTCCTACCTAGTGTTCTCTTTTCCTAGAAAGAAAGAAGGCTTCTGCAAGCTCATCTTGAACACGTGAACGAAGACACTTCCCCAGTTGGTCACTGCCGCACATCACTGTGTGATATTTTATTTCAGAGCCTGCAAGCAGTTCATATTTTCATAGCCAGTCTCCTTTGGCTGACTTCAGAGATGTTTGTTCTGACCTCAACCTCCCTTCCACCCATCTGCAGAAACCTCCCTGGCGGAGCCCTCTGCCCACCAGGCCCACCAGCACTTCTCTCTCTTCTCAAGCCCGGGACTTCTTAAACTTCCTCTTGTGGCTTCCCTCCACCCATTCCACTTAGTCCAACCTTGAATGCAATCCAAGGCCTCTTTATCCCTCAGAGGCCCTGACCTCTCTAGCCTGTCCTGATCTACTCCAGGAACACATGGAGTGAAGTGTATTACTCTGCAGCTACAATTCTCCAGCATGGCCAGTTTACTGTTTTTAAATACACATGCTTGGGCCTTTACCTCTGAAAAGCCTTATTCTGGAAGCTCCTGGATCTTTGAAAGTGCCATGAGACATTCAGATGCACAGCCAAGGATGAGCAGCACTGCTTTAGAAACAGGCTAACTGGTGATTTTATGTAATGCCTTTTATTTCTAAGCCATGTCTCCCCAAATAAACTGTAAGTTCACTGAATATAAAAGCTAGAATGGCAATTTTTCTGTACCCTCCATTATCTTGCCTACCAGGCACATGGTAGGTGCTCAGTGATAACATGAATCATCAATTTATTAATTTAATATGATGTTGGCTACCAAGCCCTTGGAAAAGAAGGAGGGAGCCTGATATCCGTGCCTTAATCCACAACCAGCAAACTGCTGTCTTCCCTGGATTTCTGCTTCCTTATTTACGAAATGAGAGTGACAATCAAGTTTCCAAACTCCTGGGAGCTCAAAGGAAATAGTAGAGGATGAGTTATTTTCAACATTTTAAGAAGCCATTGTAAGTCATAGATTTCATATCAATTTTCAGATTAGTGATCTATCAAAATATTCACTAATGAGAGGTGGGGGGAGAAATAATAAAAGGAATGTAATAATAAATGTAGAATATAGTAATAAAAAAACAAAAAGCCACTTTTAAACTAGTAGAATATCATGATTCCATTTGCTCAGTATTTATGTTCCAGATCCCCTGGGAGAGGGAGTAGAACAAAGTAAGGAATCTGGTACACAGCACTCTGAGCTCAGACCTCAGCTCCACAACGTGCTGGCTGTGTTACCATGGGAAAGCTTTAACCTTTCTAAGCCCATTCCTTCACTGGAAAACTGGTGTGTCCATGGCACCAGTCCCGTGGGGTGGTTATGAGAATAGTAAAGCCCTATACGGGAAGCCTTTAATGCGTGCCTGGCACACAGCAAGTGCTCAATAAATGTCAGCTGCAGTTACCAGGAGTGCACTTGGGATGATGGAGATACGATCCTGAGACCTAACGCTGTGGAGGGGAAGGAGAATCGAAGTCATGGAAACGGAAACCTGAACCCTTCGTCTGCTAAGCTGGGGAAGGTTTAGTGAAGCTCAGGGCCGGGGAGACTCTTCTGCTGCAAATACACAGTGGGTTCCGCAGAGACTCTGGGTGCAGGTTGCAGTGCAGAGCTCTGAGGGAACCATAGCTGTTCCCCAAGACCAGATCTCTCCCCTTCTGGCACTCCCGTGTCACACTGAGAACTCGATAAAGGGATAAATCTCAGGCCCAACTGCCAGATATTCTGACTGAGTAGCTCAGGAAAGTGCATTTCTGCATTTTTAACAAATCCACAGAAACCCCGCTCTAAGGAAATCATTTTAGAAGAAAAATCCAAAGCCCGATGGGAAAGTGAGTTGATTATGATGATCCTGATGAGGCAGGACTGTCGGTCAGGGTGGAGACCAGCGTATGTGACCAGGCGGCGGGTGGGGGGAGAGACTGTCTGGGGCATGGATGTTGCCACACACCGGGGACGGGGACGGGGACGGGAGGAGGGTTGACATGTGTGTGACTGCCTTCAGAAGAAGCCAGCCCTCCAGCACCTCCAGCCCAGGTGCCCAGGTACTACTGCTAAAGCCTAGGTGTCCTAGACGCCTGCTCAGAGCTTCAGGGAGGGTAGATCAGTCACAGTGACCCCTCATCTTTGATTTGCTCCCAAGTGGCCTTGTTTATGCACGGACTAAAACTGTTTTTCTTTCACCATCACCCCAAGGAGAGACACTGACTGGTTGTGTGTCACGTCAGGGTGTCAAGGGCGCTAATGCTGCTGACACCCGAGCTGCTGGCCCAGCGCCTGCTGCAGCAGCCTCTGGTCTTGAGACCTGAAAGAGGGCAGCACAAGCCAGTGAGAGGAAGCTTCTGTTTACACGAAGACACAGTTTCCCCGGGCGACTTCCCATTTTTCTCTTCTTGTCAATCTGTTGTTAGATTAACTGCCCCCCAACCCCCACCCCCGTGACTGGGCGCCATCATCACGGGAGAGACAGACATTTGATGACTTGGCTGACTGTGGTGTGCATGACATAAACCTCAGTTTGCCTTTCTGAAAACTTATTTTGCAATCATGTGGAGTCCAGGTACTCCTGAGAGAGAGTCTTCAGCCAGGTTCTCCCCTCCCCCTCACCACTAAGCTCCTATGTTCCCTTTCACATGTGTTCACTTTCACATGTGTCCTTTTCAGAGCCATGCTTGGGAAGGAAATGTCCTCTACAGGGACAGGAAGAGAGCAAGTGACTTAGTCCTTATCTGAAATTGGATCCAACTGAGGAATTTTAAAACTCAACAAAGAAAAGCAGGACTAAATATTACAAAATCTCCATCCAGAGTCCATTTTCAGTTAAGGCTGCTGAAATGAAGTTATTATTTGTTAATGTTTGAATTAGTCAGAGGCTCTGGGTTGTGTTATTGATAACAGAAATATCGAGGGCATTTGGCTGGGAGGACATTCCTTTTATCCCCTTGTTTCTGCCTTGCCTTAGGTGCGTGACACTTATTTTCACACCCTGTTGCTTGCTCACTTTTACAGGAGGAAGGATTGCTGATCTGCTGTCCAGAGTCCAACCTTCCCAGAGTAAGGCCACTCACCTGAGACTGGGGCCGCTGTGAGCACGGCCACTGAGACTCACTGCAGCTGACTCAGGAGGGCCCAGCTGCAGGGGCAGGCCTGGTTTCCTCATCTGCTGCCTGCTCCTCCACTGTTTTCTGTGGGATCAGGCCCCGCTTCAGGGGCAGACGTGGTTTCCTTGTCCACTGCAGGACCTTGCCTGCAGGAAAAGCACTCTGGCTCCTCCGGCCGTCAGTGCTAATCACATACTACAGTGCAATTTAACCAAAAACTCTTGGCGTGGAGTAGGTAGGGTGGTAGTGTTGTAATGTGGAGATTGATCAGATCTTAATAAATAGAATGGGTATTCCCCATTTAGCCACTAATCTCTGCAGATATAATTCCTTTAGAAAAAGGGCAAGTCTTAGGATTTAGACACCATTTGCTCTGCCTTGGATTTTTAGTAGAACTCTCCACAAAAGTTGAATATTTACTAGAAAGCAAGACACAACCTGCGGACCCTACAGAATCATTTCCTCTGCTCTGTGAGTAAAACCCACAATCTGCATCATAAAAAAAGTCAGAGATATTTTGTACCACTTTGGGTTTAAACCAGCAGGGACAGAAGGTGGGGGTTGTCCATTTCCATTTAAGAACATAACCGATAGCTAAATGCATCTCTCCTAAATGATTTGTGGAAGTTGTAGTTTTAGCCTGTGGTGAGACTGGAAGAATCTTACACATTCCAAAGATTTTAGAAGTTAACCATCTTTGTCAACCTGGAAATGGGGCCCCACTGCTGAGCATTTGAGTCTCAGAGGTGACCTATCAACACCCAGCCAACTGGCCAGCAGGTGCATTTTGAAGCTGTGCTCAGTACCTCACCCTCTACACCAAGGAGGTTTCACAGGCCTCTTCATCTACCCCAGGGGTATCCCACAACTTTTGGCGTCAAAATGGTTCCTCCTCCTAGTACCTGTCTCTTGCATTAGTTCTCTTTTTTTCTAGCAGTTCCTCTCTAGTTGACAGGCCTTGTTTATTTGAAAATCAGTAATTAATTCATTCCTTTATCTTCATTTTCTCCAATACCTAACACAGACTCTTTCAGCCATAAGAATGGGATTATCATGCCTACTATGTACATGGAGAGGATGGAGCAAGGTTAAAAGAACGACTGTGAGGCCCTCATCCTTCCGGGCAGCCCTGGGCTGGCCTCCCTCCAGCCTCCTTGCCCTGTAGTGACAGAAGCCTTGCAGTCCATGCAGGTCTCTGCCGTCCTCATGGGCAGTACTCCACCCACGCTGACCTTGCAGTACAGCCTCTCTCCCTCCTCCTTTGTCCTGGGCCCCCCTGTGTGTGCATTCTGGTTCCCATGTGCCACCTGCTGGTCTGCTGGGCCACTGCTTTCGAAGTGCCAACTTTTGGCTGAAGTAGTGGCTGTGCTCAAGTAACCCAAGTGTCTATGCTGCAGTGCAACTCGGTCCCTTCCCACTGCATGTCAGGTAGATGAGGAACCGGCACTACAGACAAGTGAGGTCTGTCCCCATACCGGGTCTGCGTTTAGGAGCGTTCAGTCCTCAAGCCATTCTCAGCCACGCAAGCCCCAAATAGGAGGCTTAAAAGAGAGAAGGCAAGAGCAACTCGTCCTCCCTTAGCGATCAGTACATGTGTGGGGTGAATGAGTCAGGAAAAGTGAGTAGAGTTATTTGGGTATTTGGTAAAACTATGCTCATCTCTCTGGAATAAAATAGAGGAAGGAGGGAGGAAAACAAGAAGGGAAGAGAGAAAAACATACATTCACCAAAAAAATTGCTTAATATGCAATTCCTAAATTCTGTCTAGCTAAAAAAGTCAGGATTTTTTTACTTGAACTATCCATTCAGGAAATTTATATGAAATTAACAAACCATAAAAGTCATTATAGGCATATTAAAAATTAGATACAATCACCAAGATCTACGGTGGACATCTGTAGAGACAAAAGTGTGATATGGACCCAGCAGCAAGAACTCAGCTCATAGATCTGCTCTGATGAGCCTGTCCCTAGGGACAGAGTGTGGACTGTGACCTCAGCTGACGCATTTCTGTGCTAACATTCATATGAAAGTCTCTACTCAGAACCTTTTCATATCTCCTGCCATACATTCTTCTACTAGAGCACTGTAAAGAACATTTCTAAGTTTCCAGAGACATTGGCCTTCACCTTCTGTTTTAAGAAGTATTTATTTCTTACACACTGTGACATCTACCAAATATTACTTTTATGTAAAATAATCTCCCTCCTGAATATCTTCCCACGTTCTCTTTTCCTGAGCCTCAGGCTCAAAGATTTGTAGGGGAAGCCATGTCAAAGAGTGATTAAAGAGTGCTTTCCATTTCCTCCTCAAAGGCTTGGGGAGCCCCCGGAAGCTCTCCCCACCCTCCTCAGTGCCTGAACCCCTGCCAAGTTCCACCTGCTTATTAAACACAGGTCTGAGTAAAGTCTCAAACTACAGGCCCTCAGGCAGAGATCTCATTAGTGTTGTACTTAAAAATCCAAAGGGGAAATGAAGATTGCAATCTTTTTCTTGGCATTACGCTTGGCCCTCCGGGTTACCCTGAGTTTCTTCCCTACTTTGGGTTCTCTGTTTTTAAAACAGAGACACAGATATTGGAATTGGGATGTTGACAGTATTACACGATGGTGGCTAACGTACTGAATGGCAACCATGTGTCAGGCTCTGTGAGACAACACTAAGGATGGGTTCTCTCATTTGGTTCTTATCATCCCCATGTTAGGGATGACCATAAATAAACTAAAGTTGACTAAAGTACCTTGTTTATTGTTTCTTTAACATCCATTCTTGCAACCCAAGTAAACACCTGGTAAGTGCTAGTCAATGAGCTGGATGCTGGGAGCTCAGGATAAACAAAATTCCTAATTTCAAGCTGTGAGGAGAACGTAAAGGTAAACTGACAGGTTCAGAAGGCTTTGCAGAGGTTTGAAAGAAGTGCAGCTCAGCAGAGTGGGGGCTCCCAGAAGGGAGTGTAACATCTCTGAGGTGGTATCAGAGAAGCTTTCAAGCTTAGCAGCATCTTAGGGGAGTCTTTAGCAAATGGGAAAAAGAAACAAACCACAGAGTCCTGGTGATCAGAGGTGCTGTCAAGACCATCTAGGCAAATTTTCCATTTTCAGATGAGAACTCTGAGACCCTGGACTGGGCATTTGACTCTCCAGAGTGCACACATCTCTGTTAATGGCAGATGGAGCCAGCTTGAGGGTACCACCACATGGCCTGAAACTCCCCACACCCCCAAAGCTCAGAAAGATCAGTCAGGAAAAGGAGCCAACTGGGTGCATATTTGTAAAGCTGAAGTGAATGGTAACTGGCCCTGTTATTTCTACGTAAACTCAGATCTCGAAAGGCATCTAAATACTTAATGAAAGGATTTCCTCTATCTGGTTCTAGTCCTGCTTCCTGACTGAATTCCTTCCTAATAAGCAGGTTTTCTAGCTTTGAGTTCACTTTCGTCTGTGAGGTAGGACAGGGGGTTCATCTTAGTGCCTAAGGAAATTGAGTCTTCCTCGGCAAGGACAAGAAACAGGTCTGAAGACACTCACTCCCCTGTGACCTGGGCTGGAAGGCATGGTGAGTAGCCCAGGGCAGAGGGGACGTGACACTCTTCTGGGTGCTTTTTTTGTGACCTCATCACAGACAATTACTAGGCAAGGTAACTCTTGTAATTCTTCACGTGAGGCTCAGCACAAAGGACCTGGTGGTGACTGGTAAAACCAGCACTTGGAATCAGGTCTCCTTGACCTCAGAGCCTGTATTATTTCCTACCTGAAATGTCTCTATACCCAGGCCATGCAGTTTCCAACCAATTCCTCCAGAAGAAGTCAGATTTATGAGCAAAGATGGATTGACTAAAACACTTTCCCACTGTAGGAAAAACAACTCCAGTGCTGCATTGGTGATAGCTCTCTGCAGTGTCACCTCTTCATCCCGGGACAGCATAACATCCACAATAGATGTATTGATGAGATACCTACTGTGTGCCAGACACTGAGCTGACTACTCTGTACACAAAATCTCATTTAATCTTGTTACTATCCCCATTTTATACAAGAGTAAGTAACTTGGCCAAAGTCACAGACAGAACCATGAATGGAACACAACCATCCATCTTAATGACTATAATTCTGACCACTGAATTTCTTCATCTCTTCTTTTTGAAGAAAAAACAATCAGTAGGCCTACCACCTGAAAAACGCCACCCGGAGACAGTCAAGCTCAGTGCCCATGGAATTTTTCTAATTCTAACTTCCAGGTCCTGTTCCTAATTGCGTGGGTGTGAACAGCCTGTGCCCTGGCTTTTACTAAAGAGGTCCCCCATCCCCTAAGCAATCTTGAGGGCTATGATGAACTCTAGGAAAATGGGTGAGTATCAGCAACGGGAACATATGAAATTGGTTGGGTTTATAATCAGAAGAGAGAAAGTCAGTGCTTAAGGAAAGCACCCCTCTCCCCACAGACCCTCTGGCCACGTGGTATCATCAGCCCTCAGTAGAAAGGGTACAAAGGCTTCAGTCGGGCGGACTTCAAGTGCAAGCCTTGGCTCCTTTGCTAGCTGGCTGAGGCACTGAGGTGGAACGCGGGCTTAAGTTGTGCCTTCCCGAGGCCTAGGAAGCTGGGCACAGAGCATCGCTGTGCTGGACACTGTGCCTGGCACTCAGTAATGGATCAAATACGTGTTCATTGGAGAATTAAAATGAAAGCCTGGTTCCAGGGCCGTCAGGGTTCCCCAATCACCTCAAGATAATGCCCTCCCCCACCCCTGCCCCGGGTGGCCTCCAGGTAACACTGGGGTCAGGGCTGCACCCCGGGCCCGGTGACAGCCCACTGCCCCAGCACCGGGTCTGCCCGGCCCCTGCTCCTGCCAGACGCAGAATTGCTTCTGAGAGAGCAGGCTCGTCAGAGGCCGCGGGGAGGGTGTCGGGCGAGAAGCACCGCCCGGGTTCCGGACTGCCGGCTGCAGGCCCGCAGGCTCCGCGGCTCGAATTTATGGGCCTATAACCCTGCAGACTGCGTCCTGGCTGAGCCAGTGCTGCACAGGGCCCAGGGGCTCCTGGCTGACGGTGTTTGTGAAACCCTTTATCTCTCTAATGCCATGTCCCCTAAATCTGTGGTATTAAAAGGATGAGAAAGGGCGGGGGAGGGTGATTCATGCCCGGGTTCCACTGACAATGAAATTCGTCGAAATCAAATTTCTCCTAGGCATGCTGACAGCACCCCGGCTGCAGGTCTGGGTTTGTTTGATTTCTACAACAATTTGTCTTTTTAATGTCATTATTTTTATTATTTCACCTAATGTCTTTATAATGTGCTTACTGTAGAGGTCGTTCTGAGCCCGAGCCCAAGCCCACCGGCTCTCTGGGGATGGCAGTGCCTTGGTACCCCAAGGCCATTGTTTAGCTCGCCCTTCCTTCCAACCCCAGGGAAGAGGGCCAGCCCTGGTCCTGCCAGGAGCCCAACACTCCGGCGGGATCGCTGCTGTGCTCAGCCCCTCTCTGAGCAGAACTCTGACGTGGCCAATGAGCACGTCCCCCGCCCCTCCCCTCGGTCGGGTTTTCTCCGTCCTGGTCCTGCTTCATCTTCCACTCCCTGCCGCTAAAAGATCGGCCCCTTCCCTGATCGCCAGCAAATGTGCGGTGGATGTGGGGTGGATGTGGGGTGGGTGTGGGGTAAATAAATGGGAGCACACTTATGTTATGGAATATCATGCATTTTATTTTTGAGCCATGAGCATTTTACTGTTTTGTTTCAGATTAATATGAGGGTACAAAAGATGAAGCTACATTGTTTGCGTTTGTTCGGTAAAATCCAAGTTGTAGTTGAGCCCTACCCAGGAGATGTGTTACACCTACCTTGTGCACCTTAGGTGAGAGCACACCAATTGTCCTTAAATATACTTGTGTTTTTCATTCTTGTGGACATGTAGTTGCTTATATATTGGTTTCATGTTAGTATTGAGGACATTGGATTCTCACCTTTCCATTCACGTAACACTTGGTAAGGAGAATGTGCTTCAACTCCAACCAGATAAATACAAATGATGTAGAGTCTCTATCTTTTTTATGGCAGAATATCACTCCATGGTGTACATATATGGTAGTTTATTAATCCATTCATGGGTTGATGGGCACTTACATTGCTTCCATGTCTTGGCAATTGTGAATTGAGCTGAGATAAACATTCCAGTGCAAATGTCCTTGTGGTTTTTTCTTTTTTCTTCTGGGTAGATGCCTGATAATGGGATTTTGAGATCAAATGGAAGGCCTACTTCTAGCTCTTTGAGGATTCTCCACACTTCTTTCCATAGAGGCTGTGTTAATTTGCAGTCTCATAAACAGTGTAAAGCGTTCTCTTCTCTCCACATCCACAGCAGCATCTGTAGCTTTGGGAGATATCGAGCATTTTAAAAATGCTTTGGGTCTCTATGCATCAACCAAGAGAAGCAATCAACAACAAATCCATAAGTGAAGAAACAGAGTTGGAGAGTAACGGTTTTGTAGGATCAACTCCAAAAACATAACAAAAAAAATTCTAACAAAGATCTTGCATGCTTGTGTATTTGCTGTTCTGTGTTTGCATCATCATGAATGATAGCATGGAAGGGTGCACGCCAAGCTGTGGATATGGGCTGCTTGGTTTGGGGGATGTTGGGAGAAAGAATTTTATTTTTTTACATATACCCGTAATGTTTCATTAGCTGTGGTTAACACTTGTTTCCCTGATAATTTTTTAAAAGGAATTTAATAAGAAAATTTTCAAACAACCCAAAAGTTAAATATGCCTTTATTTTTACCTTAGATGTGCTAGACACTGAGCCTTTTCAGTCCACTCACATTGGGGCGGTCATCCAGAGAAGCCCTGGGCTGCCGTGGTTAAAACTGCCACAAAGACAGGCCTCTTCTTCCCATCATGGACACTTGAGAAACACAGTTTGGTTTACCCCAGTACAGCACCTTAAATTTCTTACTGAATTTTTTTTTCTGTTGTTTTTGGCTTCTTGCACTTGTTGAAATATTTTTTAATTCTTCTGTCCTTATCCAGCCTATTAGCCATTTGCCCAGCTTAGTGGCACTGGCAGGTTTGATCAGTAGGTCTTTCACATCTTGATCTAAGTTCCTGAGGAAAATGTTCAGTAGGACAGAGCCAAAGACACAGTCTCATACTTGCCTTTTTTAGAAAAAGAAATAGACGTATTTTTCTGTTTGTCTTTCAATGTGTTCCTTGCACTATGTGCAAGCCTCCTAATAAAAAGAGGTTTGTACTGGGCAAATCAATACCCATCCCATTATCTGACATAGTGATAATAAGAATAAACGCTAATCACCATCCACCTTGAGCTGATCTAGACGCACTGCAGCTTTCATTAGAACAAGAGGCATACGGCTCCATTCACATCTGCTTTGAGCCATCAGATGGACAGAGGAGATGGCCTGGGCTGGGGGTGAGCACACGGTGGGGTGGGGGTGAAGGTAGAGAGAGCAGGCAGTTGAAAACAGCCAGGGGAGGGTTCAAAGACTACCTCCCAAATCAATCTCCACAATTTTGTGGTTAATGTGCACACAGCGCACAGCAGCTGCTGGTGGCTCCCATCCGTGACAGTACAACTGTATGAAAAATAGTTCCTGTCACACTTACAGAGCTGTGCCTTCTGCTTTTGGGTTAATGGACCTTTGATTTGCCTACTCAAATCACTTCTTCACAAGCCTTACAAGTCTCTGTCACAAACGTGCTGTAAGGTTCTCTTCTCTGCCTTCTCTGCGGGGCCCTCCCAGCTGAGCTCCCACAGAACATGTGGCTGTGTTACCCTGACCCACCCCCAGCTTCCCCCCCCACGCCCCCCAGAAGCTCCATTCTTGACTTGTTCATCTCCCTGTACAGAAGAACAAACACTCACCTAACAGCTAGAGGATGCCAATCCAAGCGCAGCCCTTGAAGGCAGTTTGTGGTCTAGCTTGAATCAACATTTAACCCTGTCTGTGCTTCAGTTTCAACAACTAAACCAGAAATATCAGGACTGCAGCATTTTTCTGAGACTAAGTGAGATGGCGTGTGGCATCAATCTGAGTCTGTACAGCAGAATCTGAGTCTGGACATGCAGAAGACACGGGCAGGACTTACCCAAACCTCTGGCTTTGAGTGTTTGTACACATGGATAGGGTCAGCGACTGGGTTTTGAAATCCCTAATATTTTGACATTACTTTTCTTGGCCTCTTGAGAATATGTTGAGGACCTTTTATAGGATTCTTAGATTTTCACAATTCTTTCATTCATCCAACATTTGCTATTGAGTCTGTGTCAACTCCCGGCTTAGCCCTCCCCACCCCCCTGCACACAAGATGACTGAGGCAAGATCCTGGCACTCAAATGGCTTACAGTCCAGGGTCCTCACCCACAGGTGCAGACACACCCAGGCCTAGCACACACATACAGCAGCAGAAGTCCACATACCAGACCCTGATATTTTCTGTTCTATTGCATTTTTTAAATTGACTTTACCACCCACTTATGAGATGGTGACCCAAGGTTTAAAAGCTCCACTCCAGCCTTGCTCAGTGGCTGACGTCTATATTCCCAGCACTTTGAGAAGCAGAGGTGGGAAAACTGCTTGAGGCCAGAAGTATTAAGACCAGCCTGAGTAACATAGTGAGACTCCATCTCTACAAAATAGTATTTAAGAACATTATTTAAGCATGCTGGTGTCCACCTGTAGTCCTAGCCTACTCAGGGGGTGGAGGCAGCAGTCTCATCTGCACCCAGAATTCAGTGAGCTATGATCATGCTGCCACTGCATTCCAACCTGAGTGAAGAGCAAAATCCTGTTAAAGAAAGAGAGAGAGAGAGGAAGTGGAGGAGAGAGGATAGGATGGGATAGAAGGAAAAAAAGGAAAAGGGAAAAAAAGAAATCTCCAGTGGGTAGGTACACTGTGCTTTGTTATCAGCCTTCACTCGACTGCCAAATGGAAAGCTCGCAGGCCTGCCCCAAGCAGTCAGAAACCCTAACACTTCAGCTTGAAGAACAGTCATGTGTGCACAGGGCTTTCTGTGCTCCTGGAAGAGGAAGCCACACACAAGTGCATGGAGGAATGAAAGTTTGGCTGTGCAGAGAATTTTAAGAGGTGTCTAATGGTTAGAACACAGAGAGCTTTGGGGAAAGTTGGAAATAGATAAGGCTTTAAAGATAAATACAGATTTTTTTTTTAAAGTAAAGATTAAAGAACCAATGATTGCACACTTAGGGGAAAATATTTTTACTTTTCCCGGGAGGGAACCCAATCCAGCACAAAGCATATGTTCTGGGAGACGAGGTTTAAAGGAAGGAGGAAACAACATAAGCTTTCAAAGCAAACAGACCACTCAGTGTCCACGACCTGTGCTTAAAATGTCAGGGCTCATGAGTGCTGCTGATGGTCAGCAGAGTCTGGGCGCGTGGACTTGGTAAACCCTGGGCTAGGTGGAGGGGCGGCAGCTCCACCTCAGGATTGTGAAGTCCAGGGGGCCTTCCAAGCAGATGTCCTGGCTACACTGAGAGCTACACTCAACTCAGCTGAGTCTGTCAGGGATCAGATCATTAGGAACTATTGTAGCCTGCTAAAGAGTTTGGGCATTAATCTGGCCTGAGGGGCTAATGCAAGATTTAAAGCAAGAGAGTCCCCAAAGTCAGTGGAAGAATCCATACCACAATAGAGTAGCAGATGGGCTGGGAGGGGGAATTAAATGGAAGAACCCAAACTGGGTAAGCTGGCTAAGGTAGCAGTCCATGAGAGAGTGACGGCAGCCTGGCCGGGCGCAGGGATCGAGGATAAGATAAATAGTGGGTTAGGAAATACCACGTTGGGGGATCAGCAAGGCACAGGGACTGATGAGATGTAAGAGGGGAGGGGAGGGACGATCCACAGTGATGCATCAGGCTACTGACTGGGTGGCCAGGAGGATTGTGGAAACCCCCAGAGAGTACATTTAGGGTGTTTTGTCAAAGAACAGGAGAATAAGGTGAACACAAAGACTTTCCCATTCATGACCACAGCCAAAGAATTATCCCGCCCATGAGGCCCACACACCTGGAACCACAGAGCCCCTTTCCCTCCTGCATGCCTGAGGGGCTGTGGGGCCGGCGAGCACCTGCCTGCTGCAGTGCAGGGCGTGCCCCTGTCTGTGCCGTCAGACCACAGTCCCTCTCCTGTGGACACCAGTGGCAGGGGGGACCCTAGAGGCTGACAAGCCATTCCTTCTTCTAGTTGGCCACAGAACTGGGCACATAGGATGATATCAGAGAGAAGCAGAGGAAATGTTTGTCAGCTCCACCTCCAGAGATGTCATCGTCAGTCTCTGCCTGGAGTCGCCAGAGGAGCCCAGGGTGCATTATCTTTGAGACTGTTTCAGCTTCTCTCCAGACCCAAGATTTGAAGGATGACATCTGTAGGAGGTTCAATTGTGTCTCCAAAAAGAGGAGTACCCAAGTCCAGTACCTGTGAATAAGACTTTTTTGGAAAATAGAGTCTTTGCAAGATGTAATTAAAGTCAAGAGAATGAGATTATCCTGGATTTAGAAGAAGCCCTCAACTCAATGGTGTTGCTTTTAGGGGGAAGTAGTGGGAGGTGTGAGATACACAGACCCAGAGAGAAGGTGTTTATGGGAAGACAGAGGGGGAGACCAGAGTCATGAAGTGCAAGCAAAAACACCAGCAAATTCAGAATCTACGGGCGAGCACCTAGGACTGATATTTTTTAAGCTCCCAGGTGATTCTGTGACACAGTGGAGGTTACACAGGTAGACTGTGATTTCTTCTAAGTTAATCACCATAAATAAAAGCAATAGCTTAAAAAAAAAAACCAAAACACCAGCAAGTGACAGGGGAGTCTTCCTCTGACCTTGCCAACACCTTGATTTTGAACTTGTCTCCAGAATTGTGAAAGAATAAATGTTTATTTCTGAGGTCCCCAATTCATGCTAGTTGTTCCAGCACCCTGCAACTAAAGCAACACCCCACTTACAAGCTTTGGGGGCCCTTAGGTAGAAGGAAGCCTAGTGACCAGCACAGAAGAGGTCACCCCTGTCTGGTGGCCCCTTCTCCCCAGTTCATTTCCCCACAGCAGCGCTCTCTGTCTCCTACCTTCTATTTGCTCACATTCCATAGTAGCAGCTTTTCTTGCCAGCTTAGATGCTATTTTGAGCTCAGGGTAACAGCCAACTAAGCAGGTCTTTATTGAAGCTCAACATTGTACTGGATGCTGAAGGGACTCTACAGATGCCAGATGTAACAAAGAGCAGAAAAGGTATGACTTTATCAGGCCTTTGGTAGAAAAAGCCTTTCCCACCCTTTGTCTTTGATTTTCACTATCCAGGGTAATAATATATTCTGGAGCAATCATTCTTCGATGTCAAAAAACCGCTTCTTAAGGAAAAGTTGGAGACCTCAACACTATTATAAGGCTTGCCCTGGGCCTGTAGATCAGGAGGGTAACCTGATCTTAAAACGTCACAACATTCTTATTCCATTTGAAAACCTACCACTACACAAAAAGCACTCATTTCCCTGCATTGCCTGTGTTCACCAACTGCAGTGGGATACTGAAGTCGCAAGTATTTGTGAGCTCTGGAATTAAAATATCTTCCATCTTGGAAATTCAAAACACGAATGGGAAGGACTCAGCCAAAGCCCCATGTGCCCTGGCCTAGCCCTATTACCTCTGTTTGGCACAAGTTGCTTATTAACAGCACTAGATAGGGATCATGAGAGGAAATCTTATGAATTAATTAGTTAACAATTGAAGGGGCCTATAAAAGTGCTATGTAAATGATAAGCATTTATAGTAAGGCCTGTGGGAATCTGAAGCAAAGCAGGGAGCCAAACTCCAAATTGAGGATTACAACCAAGAAGCAAATTTAAGCACTGTGGAATGGGAAAGAACTATTAATATTGATTACTATGATATATTCATTTTCTCCTAATCCAGATAGGGAAATAAGAAACTGTTAAAATGGGGTTTCTGTTTAAAACCCATGTGAGCCCAGATGCACTCCAAGTGGTTACATTTTAGCAATGCCTGCACATTGAAACAAAATCAAAAGATGGAAGCAATGCTGTCGGCACAGGGTGGGCATGAGCCATTTATGGTGTTCATAAGTCATGTTATTGGCATTTGCAGGTGTCTATATATGTAAAGTTCAAATATCACAAAAATAAAACCTCTCGAACCCACCTAATTTTAATATCATGCTCATTAGAGAGATAAAACTCAAACCTCCAGCCTGTGGGAGTTCACTAGGCAAAGCAGCTTATTTCTCTGTTTTCTATTCCTCAGTGAATGAACCATTGGCTTCACAGGGGCCTGGGACAGCCATTGATTTGTACAATTATAAACAAAATGTAATAATTTGTCTCTTAAAAAAATTATTCAAATTAAGCTATTGAGATGTGGGTATAATGTCTCCTAAAAGAATAAAAAGCTATCTTCTTATCACAACAAAAATGAAGAAACAGGATTTTTTTTCAATTTAAACAACTTCTGGCATCAGCAATTATAGAAGCATGGGTTTGCAGATTGAAAAAGCAGCCTCAGGCATGCAGGCCTGCCTGCACTTTTCTTGCCTTGCCAGAACAACACCTCACAGCTTCAGGCATCGTGTGGTCTCTGGTTTACCCAGCAAGAACATCATTTTCTAGATTGTTAGTTTCTCCTTTCCAAATTGTCACAGTCTCTGGGTAAGGAAGAGCAACCATGGAGTCCAGGACTGTGGGATAAATTTGAACAACATAAAAGAAAGACACACCAGAAAATCTGTCTTTGAAAATATTTCCTTCTTAAAGGAGAATAAATGTTAGATCTTTACATTCTTGTGTTTTTGTTGCTGGTAATGTCCTGTGGCAATACAAACTACCTGAGCTAACGCAGTTCTTGAAGAAGCCAAACTGTTTTCTCCACATCTACACTATTAATCACATGATTAAAGTGTTAAGTGCTCACAAATCTGGCAAGACCCATTTATAGGCATTCACTTTTAAAAGCATTGTTACCATAACGACCACCAGCCAAGATGCTCTTCAGGCCCAGTGATTGAGGTGTGTGTATTTGGCCTTCCTAGGACTTTCTTGGGAACCAAAGGTTATCTGTAGGAGTCTGCTTCCGTAACAAAAAATAAATAAATAAATGTGGCAGATCTCTCTAATAAAAATACCCTTTTATATATTTTATATTTTTTTCTAATCCTTTTAAGCTGCTGAAATGGCAGGAGAAGTGGAAATATCAGAATCTCCTGAAAGGTTAGAATAATTAAGAGAAATTTCAAAGGAAAGGAAGAAAAGGTTTTAAACCTTGAATGAAATATAAACTTTGCTATATTCCAAAAGAAAAATACCCTAGAACTTAAACTCTTTGTGAAGGCCATCTCAGAAAATCTCGGACCCTACGTTTGTGCCTACATCCTCATGTCTTTAAGAACAGCTTCCTCCTAACTTGCGCTCCTGGAACTCTCTTTTGAGAAATCCTCTCTCTACTTACAGGCTCTACCTTCTCTGCAGCAGCCAACTCCCAGGTCTGAGATGTTCAGTCTGGACAGAGAAGCAGGGGCCTTAGGATAATAGCCAGTGGTCACCTTTGGCATTGCACGTCCTAAGGTGTGTGCTTGGGCTTTGACACTTTACATCCTGCAGGAGAACACAGCATGGGTGTCTTCCTGATCTAGTCCCTGTCCACAGGGGAGCTGAAGACACACCCATCCCCGTTGTCCAATGTCCTCAGAAATTTTAACACTTAAATGTGAAAGAGAAATATTTTCCTAACTTGGTCTTACTCACAAGCAAGGCAGACCCATAATATTCAGAGTGGGGTTAATTTCTTCTCTTTATCCTTCCTTCCTTAGCTCTCACCCCCATTTACAAAATGTGCCCCTTTGAGATTTCTTTCCTGAGATCAGAAACTGCCCATTAGAAATCCACATATGTCTTAAGAATCTTCAGTCACACTAAGACTGTGCTGAATGTTTCATTTATTTATTCATTTATTCAACAGATACTTGTTCGCTGCCTATAGGCCCCTCTCTAGGCATTCAGATGACAATGGCAAACAAGACGCCACACAGTACCACTCATCATTGTTTAGCAAGGATCATCCTCTTCCCCCATCCTCTGGGTAGAAAAAGATACAGATCTTTCTTCCAGGGGCATTTGTTAGAAACCTACATAGCAAGCACTCCCTAAATGAACTATCACTTTACCCATGCCTGAGACCAGGCTGCCTTTGATCCTGAGTGCTTTTGGTAAAGAACTGCTATAACAGCAGGCATTGAAATAGGTCCTGGGGAGACCACTCGAATTGTTCCGTGTGTGAAAGTTCAGAGCTTAGAGATTGTTTAGCTCCCCTCAACTGGACCCACATTCCACCCATTTCACAGATGAAAAGACTGATGGACAAAGTTGTGCCATCCTCATCTGAAGTAAAACAAGTTGTTAGCAGAAGAGGCAGAGTGAGCTGCACCTGCAGCCTGCTGGCTCCAGGCTCTCTCCACCGCATCCTGCCACCTTATAAAAAAAATCTGGCTCTGGAATCTGACTCCCAGCTGTCCTGCTGCAGCTGCCAGTCACCACCAGCACCAGAAACTGAGGACATTCAGTTTCTTTCTCACTAGCCTATTTCTGCCTCTACTCATGTTCAAAAACAGACTCTAACAAAGATGGCAACAGCAGTCTCACGTGCACTGCTTTTCTGGAGAAAAATATGAAAATATATGAATGATAGTTGAATGATAAGAACATGGAGCCATACCCTAGCCAGATCAGCGGAGCCGGCGGACCTGCCGCCTCCTCCTTGGTGGTGTTGGTGCTGCGGCAGCCAGCTGAAGAGCCAGTGGGCTGGATGACAGGCAAGGAGGGGGACCTACAACGCCCACCAGAGGCTCCAATAGCCAAAAAG
>CAUYRH010174007.1:0-17714 GCA_963574655.1 Perodicticus potto
CCCTGGATAGAGTGCCATGACATCACAGCTCACAGCAACCTCCAATTCCTGGGCTCAAGCGAGTCTCTTGCCTCCGCCTCCCAAGTAGCTGGGACTACAGACGCCCACCACAATGCCCGGCCATTTGTTGGTTGCAGCCATCGTTGTTTGGCAGGCCCTGGATTCGAACCCGCCAGCTCAGGTGTATGTGGCTGGCGCCTTAGCCTGTTGAGCCACAGGTGCCGAGTCAATTTCTCCAGCTATATTTTAATAGCTATTAATTAAAATTTTTTTTTTGCAGTTTTTGGCCGGGGCTGGGTTTGAACCCGCCACCTCTGGCATATGGGGCCGGCGACCTACTCCTTGGAGCCATAATAATTAATTTTATTATTCACCAGTACCATAGCAAAAATGGAGAAATAGGAGGAAATGACCCAGTACTGTGGTTTTTATAAAATCCAATTTGGATTTTAAAAAATGTATTATAAGGCATCATGAATGTTAAGAATTGGCTTATGTTTTCAGAGCATGGTGGCATGTACCTGTAGTCCCAGTTACTCAGGAAGCCAAGGCCGGAAGATCACTTGAGCTCAGGAGAAGCTGTCTCTAAAAGAAAAAAAAATAAAGACAATGGCTTATAAACATATCTTAGAGTTATAGCAAGAAAGGTGATCACACCAAAGTCTGAATGTAGGTTGTGGAAGTCCACATATTCTTTCTATTTGTACTATCCATATATTCTTCAGGTAGGATTGCTTTTCTAGTTGTCATGTACTCTCTCTTTGTTAGGGACCTTTGAAAGCGTATGTTTTACTCAATTCATTAATCTGTTTCTTCGTCTCTGCCTTTTGAGGTAAGTGAACATTATAGAAAAAGGAAAGGTGTAGGTCTAGAGGCCGAATGCTCATAAGAAGTTTTTTTGAAAATACTGGTCTCATTGACCTGTCATATACTGCAAGTAGAGATACGAATAATCTCTAAATTTAAAAGCCTATTAAACATCTCTTTAAACAATTTTTTTTTTTTTTTTTTTGTAGAGATAGAGTCTCACTTTATCGCGCTCAGTAGAGTGCTGTGGAGTCACAGCTCAACAGCAACCTCTAGCTCTTGGGCTTAAGCGATTCTCTTGCCTCAGCCTCCCGAGTAGCTGGGACTACAGGCACCCGCCACAACGCCCAGCTATTTTTTTGTTGCAGTTTGGCCAGGGCCAGGTTTGAACCCGCCACCCTTGGTATATGGGGCCGGCACCCTACTCACTGAGCCTCAGGCGCCGCCCAATTTTTTTTTTTTTAAGACGGAGCCTCACTCTGTCATTCTGCTTAGAGTACAGTTACATTGTAGCTCACAGCAACTTCAAACTCTTGGGCTCAAATGATCTTCTTTCCTTAGCCTCCTGAGCAGCTGGGGCTACAGGCACCCACTACAAAGCCTGGCTAATTTTTTTTTCTACTTTCGGTTGAGACGAGGTCTCACTTTTGCTCAGGCTGGTCTCAAACTCCTGAGCTCAAGCATTCCACTCCTCTCAGCCTCCCAAAGTGCTAGGATTACAGACATGAGCCTCTATGCCTGGCCACTTTAAATAATTTTTAAAGAGAACCTTTTTAGCTGGGCATGCCCAACAGAGAAATTGCATTAAGGTCTACCTTGATGTGAATCAGTTCTGAGAGAACTTAGATGACCTCTTATGACCCTTTCTCCTCCACAAAGTTCTCTTTTAGTTTTGTCCAGATCTATATAAAACCTGTTCTATAAGACTTGGTCCCAGGATCCAGGTTGAGATTAGTTTATTTTCAAGTTTGAAGGTACTGTCCAAGATAGAGATAACGAAAAAGGGTGCTTAGCTAATCAGAGCCTCATGAGGAGTGATGGGGTAAATTTTGGGATGAATGGAAATCTATCATCTGTTTTTCATATTTGCTTATAGAAAGCTACCCTGGTTGAACACGGGATCCGACGCCTTACATTCCTGGTTGCACAAAAGGTATTGACATGTGAATTACACCTCTCTAACATTTTTTATGCTTCTGCTAGAACTTAATAAAAAAAGGGATTGCAATTTTATGTTTACTTACGGAATTGATGTAGATAAATAACTTTTTCTATAAATTTAATTTTTAAAAAATATTAATTTAATTCATTACCTTTTACTTAATTCATTTTTAATTTTATTACTAATTACCAGCTTCTGTTGTTTTTCCTTCCTATTTTTTTATTTGAAAGGATTTCAGAAAACAGGTCAACTGTGAGGTGGATCAGAGATTCCACGTAAGTAAAAGGACCAAAAATGAAAGATTACTTACTATTTTATCTGTTTGCTATTGATTATCCAAACTGATTATGTGTGAGTTAGAAGGACTAGACTAATGTTTGGTTCTTTCTTTTCAGAGATTATTCTAATGAGTATTCAATTTTTGAATTGAGGAGTCTATCTAAATTTTTTTTCTCTTTTTTTTACCGTGTAGTGAATTCTCAATATACTCCTGAGAAATAGTTTAAAGTGGAAATGAATATGTATTTATCCAGATGAAAAACGTAGAAACAGTGACCAAATTACTAAAAGTAATTTCTTTATTTTCTTTTTTAAAAAAAGTTTCTGTGAACTTCGTAGAGAAGTGTAACTAGTAATTCCTCTGTGCACATAGTGAATCAGTAATCAAGAAATGCCAGTTACACTTTGGGGTCGTGGCGTCTACCAAAGATAGAGTCAATTTCTGTTACCAATAATTCTCAATTCTTAAGAACAATGATTTGTTATTTACAATGCCTTAACAGAGCCCAAATTGTTCTTTTTTGTCTTGTGTTAATTTTAAGAACAGGAAATAAATAAAAATTAAGCATTTCTGTAGCTTGTTCTTCAATTTAACTGAATTAACATAATATCTTTAAAATTAACATTTTTATTGAAAGGAGAATTAAGAATCAAGTTAATAACATGGCAGCTGATCATGTTCACATGATCATACCAAGTATGATGACAGCATTAAAGCCAGAATTCCATTTGTTATTAACATGTCATTCTCAAAATGACCACTGATTATTTCATTAAAAATTGATTCTAATGTAGCTAACTAAGATTCCAGAGGATTTTAGGAAGTCTTAGTGTTCCTGATAAACATTTTATTTTGTTTGATTTGATTTTAGCAATTAGGATAATTTAGTTTTCAAGCCCTGCTTATTTTTAGTAATGAAGATAACATTTGGGGTTTTGGGAAGAACTTTCAAAATTCAGGGACCTATGTGTGATCGCCTTTATTGCTCTTTTTCTTATTAGGCCTCTAGCACTTGACATTTTGTTTTCCTTCATGTAGTTTACCTTGTTGGTCTAGTCTGTAAAGAAACAAGAGACCCTATCATGTAAGCTAAAGAGCTAAGATTTTCTGAAATGCTTTAGGAAATACCGTGGACTACACAACTCTCCTGTTATTGATGTCAGGAAATCAAGCAGAGTGTAGATATATATCAATCAATAACTTTAGATAAGAAACAGAATCAGTAGAGAAGTATGAGGAGCTTAAAGAGAACCCTGGGGCTTTAGGAAGAAAAATCAGGAGATTAGAGAGTAAAATTGATACTTAGGGGTAGAATATGGGAGCCCATGAATAACCCCTGTAGCTGGTAGACACTGATCAGAGCTGAGGTAGAAATGCTAGAGACTGTCCCTGGATTTTTGGAGAGTATTGTGCTTGCTTCTTAAATGTTACCACAGTTTTTCTTTTCATTGGTGTCTTTTGAACAATAGCATATTATTCTGGGGAATCACACTGAATTTATAAAATTGTTTTCCTTTTTGCTAATAGTTCAAATGGAGTCTTCACATCTATAGCATACTGTTTTCTATAATAAGCATTCTATTATCATCAGAACTGTCCACTGAAATTTTTAAAAAGCCAAAATGATTAGCTTTCACAGACATTATTTTTTTATTTATTTGAATTGTAAAACATACACAACCCCCGCCCCCCACCCTTCTTGTCTCTGAATCTACGGCATGTCTTAGAGTATATCCAGCAGTTAAAACATTTTTTTCTCCCAGCTGTTTTTGATATTTCCGGATGTAGGTTGAATAGGGACATGTATAGACAAAATCTGCTAGAAAATGAGGCCAGCAGGGGTGTTCTTTCTTGGCAATCATTGTCTGGTTCCTATTTATAGTGGCATAAAGTAGAAATTCAGTTAAATTATCAAGTGACTTGATTTGTCATGAGCGTAGAAAGGGTTGCTTTAGAGCATAGAGAACATTATGTTTGGGTATGGACTGTATTTGCTCTAGAGAATTAAATGGCAGAGAAGTTAGGGTGTTTTATGTTAGTCTCCTTAAACATGGTTAGTGGTTTTTCAGAGGTCAAGGGCAGCTATTACTGATCTCTCTTCAGGATCTACAATAGCCAGGAAGGCTTGGCAGAAATTAGGGGTCACTGTCATGGTACTGCTGTGAGTTTATCTGCTGGTGGTAGCTTGCCATTCATGAAGGATGCTTGGCCTCTGTCATGTTGTCTGATGTGTGTTTGCCCTATAGTTAGTGTGGTGTGAAGAAGAGGAAGATTTCTGGGAGTGTTAGAGATTGAATCCCTTGTCTCTTTGGCTTCTTTGTAATCCACTGTGATGCATATAGCCTCCCCTGTTCTGCACTGCAAAATCCCTATATTACTGAATAGAAGAGAGAATGTGCACATGACGGGGCAAGGAGAGGAGCAAGGTTAACAAATTTGGTTAAATAAAACATTGGTTGGTAGAATGTGAAACAAGCTGTGTTGTTAACGAAGTCTCTCCTTTAGACTGCCAGAACAAGACAAATGCAGGCTAGACAGGAGTAGAGGTTCCCAGAGAGTGTGTTGTTAGGTATGGTTATTCAGATACCAGTGACAGCTATACACATTTCTAATACTTCATTGTTCAACCACCATAGGCCCCCAGAAAGCTGCCAGAAAGTATGTTTGCTATGGCCTTTGTCTGCTGGCTCTACAAGGAGACTCTGTTGACAGTAATATTCACCAGTGTTAAGAGGAGTCTTGGTCTTGAGTCTGTTTCCGTAACTATCTACTTAAATCAAGTTCCCATAATGAGACTTGAATAACTGCTTAACATTGATATTTAAACAGAAAGTTTGAGGAAAAACAAATTTCTCATTGTAAATGTACTTTTTATATTAAAAAAAATCAAAGCCTTGAATGTAAAAGAATAAGGCCCTTTGAATTGCTGCCATAGCTATCTAAACAGCAGATTTACAGTTTTATGTTAGTTGGAACTCATCAACTCACTCTCTCTTAGTTTCATTCATATTTCAGGTCTGCAATTCCAAAAGCACAGCAGAAAGTGCTATCTTATTGGGATACAATATTATGCATTTTTTAAGCTTTCCATATTTTTCTCAGCCAAGTTTTATTAAGGATACCAAAATGCATATTTTCAGGTTTTCTTTTTATCTTTTATCACCTTTATCCTTTACCATGATAAAACCATGGTATTAGCTGGTCACCATTAGTGGCCTGGGCCTGAGTACCAAAAAAAAAAAGAATGAAAACATAACATTATAAATCAAATAGTTTTACATGTTAATACATGTTTCCTTTTGTTCTTGCTTATAAGACTTCACGAGTTTTTAAAAAAATTATTATAAATCTCCCAAAAGATTGTTGTAATTTTATGATTGTTGTTTGAGTGATTACACTTTCAAATTGTGTTGGGTTATTTGAGTCTTGATGGATGAGCTATCAGGAACAGATATCATAATTAGTAGTTCATTTCTTTACGAAAGAAAAAAAAAGGTAGTTCTATTTGCTAGTGGACCAACTATTCGGTTTGGTTTGGGTTTTGTTTTAATTACAGTCTATATAATTAGTTCTCAGCATGTTAAGGTAAAAGAGAATTGTACCAGCAAGCTCCCAATTTCTTCATCTCATTAGGTTTTTAACACGATTATTAGTATCATAATCGGCTATGATGTTTTTTGTTGCAGGTTTTCACATTCCCTGATTTGCAGGGTGTCTTGATTGGCTAATTTGGGCAAATTATTTTGATTGTCTTGATGATGGTTGGCTGATTAGAACACAGCAGGGGTATAATTTCTTTCTGAGAAATGTTGCATTCTTTTGTTTTTTGGTACCAGAACACTAAGAAGGTTTTTCTTTTCTTTTCTTTTTTTTTTTTTAGAGGGTTTTCTTTATGTACATTCAATTATGATATTTGCCCATAACACTAGTAGAACGCCTTGAAATCAATTATATTAGTATGGTATAAGGATGAATACTAAAACAGTAGGCAGTATGAAGATAATTGGGATGAAGGAGTTTACTAAAACTTAGTAAAGTTAGATAAATTCTTAGTAAAGGATTAGACTTTTTCCTTTTCTATATTTTCTGTGATTCTGTAGTTTTAGACTGCCAAAAGAGATGATTGTCTCTGAAAGTCTTTAGACTTCTGATTCTCCCAAAGAATTGCTTGATAGTCCTGCTTTCTTATTGCACAGAAGTTCTTGCCATCTCCTGTTCTGAATATTCAATACTTAAATTCTAAAGCTAAAAATCTACACAGAAGTTGAAAAAAAATTTTTGCTGATCTTCACAACTGCAGTTGAAAAAAAAAGTTTGATTATATTATTTCATGATACCTTTTCTTAGCTAACCTTAATGGAATTGGTTTTTCTAATTTTTAGTTGTTGCCTAGCTCTGCCAGGAATTTGTCAGTGTCTTCATTATTTGTATTTAAGATATTTCTATTCAAACTGATTTACATACCTTTTAGTTACTATAAATTTTCTTAATGGGAAAAAGCATTTTTTTATTACTATTGTTTTGTTTTTGAAGGGAAATGGGTTTTATCCTACAAATGTTCATAATTAAATAAACAATATAAATTGGCTAATAGTTGTTCAGGTATAATAAAAAATTGTGTGCTTAAATGATTTGTATTGCCATCATCCTTAACCATTCTTTCAGAGAGTTCCATGGAAAGATTTTGTTACTCTGTATCTTTTGACATGTGTTACTTTTCAGGTAATGCTTTTGAAAGCTATAACCTCTCTAGAATAAAACCAAAACTAGATTCTATAAAGCCACAAGTGTGAAATCTATTGAATTCACTGAATTCTTCCACTGAAGTGTGAACTCAGCTGAATCTTTCCTACTTAACCTTGAAACCATTCCCCAGGACTTCTCTAACATTGGGTGGGAGTGTAGGTGTGTGAGTCCAGAGCATTACAAAACTTCATTAGTAAAAGATCAGTCCTATTTAATATCTACTTTTAAAGAATTTTAAAGACCTAACCCTGGACAAGGGATTTCTCTGAGCTTGGTAAATGATCTAGAAGCTTGTTAAATGTAATTTTACAGTTTAAGTACCAAGGAAAATGTCAGAGGGCTTATTAATTGTGCAAACATTAGTTAAGGTGAAGGTGAGGGGTAATACTTGTGGAAAGTATTCAAGAAAATGTTAGTAAATTTAAGAACCACAAGTTTTTAGCATTGAGTTTTGGTTTGTTCATTTGTCTTCTACTTTTTTTTTCTTTTTGCAGTTTTTGGCCAGGGGTGGGTTTGAACCCTCCACCTCCGGTATATGGGGCCAGTGCCCTACTCCTTTGAGCCACAGGCATTGCCCTGCTTTTTTTTCTTTACCATCTTAATTTCTGGATTTTTTTTTTTTGAGACAGAGCCTCAAACTGTCACCCTGGATAGAGTGCTGTGGCATCACAGCTCACAGTAACCTCCAATTCCTGGGCTCAAGCAAGTCTCCTGCCTCTGCCTCCCAAGTAGTTGGGACTACAGGCGCCTGCCACAACGCCCGGCCATTTTTGTTTAGGTTGCAGCCACCATTGTTGTTTGGCGGGCCCAGGCTGGATTCGAACCCGCCAGCTCTGGTGTACTTGGCTGGCGCCCTAGCCGGTTGAGCCACAGGCACCGAGCCTGGGGTTTTATTTTTTTGTCTTAGCAAAGAGAAATCCTCTAAATATGGAAGTTGTATTGTAACAAAAATAGAAAGGTAGCAGTCTGTCCTTGAGAGGTGAAAGTGCCTGGGCTCTAGCATTAGAGAAACCAAAGCTTATTTTCTGGCTATGTGATCCTGAGCATATCACTTGGGCCAAGGTTTCCTCATCTGGCTCAAATGAGGATCATAATACCTGCCTCTAGAGGTTGTTGAGAGCATTGGGTGGGACTACACAAGAGAATGCTGGCCACCTGGAAGACTTTCAGTTCACGTTTCCTTCATGGTTTCTAAAGCACATTGAGGATATATACGTAGCTAGTCCTGGTCTCTCTGCCTTGTAGACATAAGTGTTGATTATATTGCACTCCTAATGGAGAAGATGCCTAATGAAACCTCCTATAGAGGCAAACAGTAATGACTTGATTCCAGCATTGCCAGTAGAGCTTCCCATCCGAGAAACAGGGGTATTTGGTGTTAATAAGTTAAATTTCAGAAACTAATGAACTCTGCTAATTGAATTCATCTTTGTTTATAAGGTTCTAGTAAATTAGTTCTTTTCTTATATAAAGTCCTGCAAAAAAGCAATAAGACCTAATGATTACAAGTTCACTAGTTCCACTCCATTCTTTCCTATACATACAGTAGTAGTAACCAAAAGTAGTGTCTTATACTTTTCTTTGTCTTGAAGTGTTGTTTAAAACCTTGAAATTATTGACTTGAGAATGCATGTGAAAGAATTATGGACTGAGGATTCTATGCTATCTGACTAGTTTACATTTTAAGAGTTGCTTAAGGAGAAACTTGGGAAATCAGTCCAGTAACCACTATTGCAACTGCTGCAACATAAGGGTATATTGGTTTATTGGTTTTATATGCCCGGTTGTGCCAAGAGCAACACCCAGGAAGACTTTTTTTCACTTGGGAAATAAAAAAATACAAACTTTTTTACTGGGAGAGGATAGATATTAATGTTAGGTCAATAATGTGGTGATTCTCAAATTTGGAAATGGGGTCAAATGATGGTTACTCAGAGGATTATTCGTATTTCCCAGACTAAGTTTAGGTAAAGAGCATGTTTTCTAGAAAACTATATTCTAGATGCTTGACTGGTTCTATACTATATGTTTGTCCCTAAAAAGCTGTATCTATGACACACTGAATTATTTTCCTCCCCTTTTTTAATACAGAGAGAATTTCCTAAATTTTTCACGTTCCGAGCAAGAGATAAGGTAAGCACTGATTTCTTCCCTATTTTTTATTTGTTAATTTTTGTCTATGATTTTTATTTTTTAAAAGCTCAAGTATGGTTTATCTTTGCCATTCTCCTTTCTGTGATTAACTTGTGCTTCCCTTTGTTTTACATGAGTCTGAGAATTAAAGCAGATTCACTTTTGAAAGAGTTTGGTTTAGGAAACAATCAAATGTATTGAGAGTTACCCAAAGAAGGCAGCAACTTTTAAAATTATCTCTGTCTTTTAGAGTGATCCTAATGATGCAATATTAAAGGACTACTATACTTAGTAGGATTATTCTTGTCCCTACAGACAGTTCATTTATACTCCGCTCTTTTTTTTTGGTAGAGACAGAGTCTCACGTTATTGCCCTCGGTAGAGTGCAGTGGCGTCACACAGCTCACAGCAACCTCCAACTCCAGGGCTTAGGCGATTCTTTTGCCTCAGCCTCCCGAGTAGCTGGGACTACAGGCACCCGCCACAACGCCCGACTCTTTTTCTGTTTTGCAATTCAGCTGAGGTCGGGTTTGAACCCACCACCTTCAGTATATGGGGCCGGCACCCTACTCGATGAGCCACAGGCGCCACCTTATACTCCACTCTTTTTAATGTACATTTGTTCTTCTATTTTGAAGTATTCAATTTCTGACCATGTTGATTTCTTCCTCTTACCTGCTTATATTTTTGGTATTCTCTCTCCATTCACTCAGTTGACGTGTGCTCTGGAAAAACAATTTAGTTACAGCAGAACATATAGTAAATGTACTAATAGAGCTTTAAAAAAAGATATATAATTATATATCTATGAATATAGTATGTTTTAAAGTCAAATATCTCTTTTAAAAAATTGTATAATATTTATTTATTATGTCTTATGTCCTTTGTACTGTGTCATAAGTGATAAGACATGGGTCCTACCCTTGAGCATTTTAGGTAAGTTAGGTAAACTCAAATTATTGGCATGTGAAGTAGATAGTATATATCAGTCAATGAGAAACTGTCTAGTTATTGTAAAAATGAGTAATATAGACATTAAATGCTGTAAGAGTTCTAAGGGAATTGACTTTTTTTGTTTGTTTGCTTTTGTTTTAATGCAGATCATCACTACTTATAAAAGTATAAATGATGAAAGTTTGGGAAGTAAATAGGTGCTTTGGTGCCTAGTCTTATGTAAGCCATAGAATTATCCTTGTATGTAGCTCCCTTGTGTTGTTCATGAGCACCTCACAGGCTGTTTCTATCTTCAGGCCTCTCTTTTACATACATATTAGTAATATAATTTTGGAACTGCCTCTTGTGAGCTGTTTTTTCTCTGATTCTTGTGCTCAGTTTGAGGAGGATCGTATCTATCGTCACCTGGAACCTGCTCTAGCTTTCCAGTTGGAGCTGAACCGGATGAGAAATTTTGACCTCACTGCCATTCCATGTGCTAATCACAAAATGCACCTGTATCTTGGGGCTGCCAAAGTAGAAGTGGGCACAGAAGTGACAGACTACAGATTCTTTGTTCGTGCAATCATCAGACATTCTGATCTAGTCACCAAGGTGGGTTCTGTATTTTCTTTCTTTCTTTTTGAGACAGAGTCTCAAGCTGTCTCCTTGGGTAGAGTGCAATGACATCACAGCTCACAGCAACCTTAAACTCTTGGGCTCAAGCGATTCTCTTGCCTCAGCCTCCCAAGTAGCTGGGACTACAGGTGCCTGCCACAACGCCCGGCTATTTTTTTGTTGCACTTGTTATTTTAGCTGGCCCTGGCCGGGCCACCAGCCTCCGTGTATGTGGCCAGCACCTTACACACTGAGCTACAGGCACCACCAGTGCTGTACCTTCAAGGGAAGTTATCCTTGATGATTCAAAATTGGGTTTTCATTTTTTGAATCAAGGCTCTTGTTCTCTTTTATCTTAACTATCCTATAGCCAACAGAAATCTGAGTCACTTCTCTCATGAAAATAAATATGTAATAAAGACTTTCTCCCCCTTTAATTTGATTATCCTTGATAATGGAAGCATAATAACACTCACTTGAGAAAAGGTAAAGCATACTATTAGAAAAATCACAGAGAGAGTTAGGTGATGACAGAGGATAAGAAGAAAAGTTAGGAAAGAGGTAATCCCATGGTAAACCTATCTTGAGGTATGAGTAGGGTCTGTATAATGCAAGATACTTCCTGATGTGTTAGTTATCAGTGCATCCCACAGCTATAACCTTTCTTCAGCTTTTCCTTTCTAAATAGCTCTGTTTGGCATATGTGAAATATAATCTTACTGGAGTTATAGCTCTTGGAAGAAAATGATATACTAAGAGTCAGGAGAAAGGGCTGACAGGGACTCTTTATCTGACCCTTCCCTGCCCCTACTGCCTGTGGTCGCGGGACTGACTCTTGGGAGAAAGGTAAACAGTGTCTTCACCAGGTACCTTATGATTCATGACATACTGCTGTTTAAGTAATTGTAGTAACCATTTCTTTACTACCTCTTTTAAAACACACTAATGTTGCTGATTTTCTTCCTGCATAGGAAGCTTCTTTTGAATATCTACAAAATGAAGGAGAGCGGCTGCTCCTCGAAGCCATGGATGAGTTGGAAGTTGCTTTTAACAATACAAATGTCCGCACCGACTGTAACCACATCTTCCTCAACTTTGTGCCCACAGTCATCATGGATCCATCAAAGGTACATTTCTCCTTAGCTTCTCCCCCAGCACTAGTAAGCATGAGCAAAGAGATTCATTCATACTTACCTAACTTGGACTTGGAAACTGGTCCTCTTGTCCCATTGGTTGATCCCTTAATCTTTAAAGTTTATAGAATCTTTCTAAGACTGAGTTTCTGGAACAGTGTCAAAAATTTGATAGAGCCATTAAAAACAGACCTCCAAACTGAAGGTGGTATGGTGTTAGCTTGCTGATCATTTATATTTGCCATGATAGCGATCCTGTATTATATTATTCTCTCTGGAATAATGCATTTTGCTATTATTTAGCATTTTGGCTAACTTACTATTTCTGTGCACTAAGTGTTACTTACCTTGGTGGCCTTGGTGGTAGTGAGATAATGCAACTTTCAAAGTTTTTATTTAGTATTTTTCCATGGGGAGAAAATTTGACTGATAAGGAATTTTGTAAGTATTATGTATATTTTCTTTTCTGAGGCTCTATTCAAATGCTTTCTATGTTAGTTAAGGAAGGAAAACAAGGTGATTTTGTACTTGACCTTTTATCCCAGGTGTAATAAAGATAGGTTGCTCTCTTGTTTCTGTTCCTGCTAACTTCCTTCTGTCATATTGTGGAATTTATTTATTTATTTATTTATTTATTGAGACAGAGTCTCACTTTGTTGCCCTTGGAAAAGTGCTGTGGCATCACAGCTCACAGCAACCTCCAACTCCTGGGCAAAAGCGATTCTACTGCTTTTTCTACTGCTTCTCCTGAGCAGCTAGGACCACAGGCACCTGCCACAATGCTCAGCTTTTTTTTTTTTTTTTGTAGTTGTCATTGCTGTTTTAGCTGGCTGGGGCCGGGTTCAAACCCGCCACCCTCGATATATAGGGCTGGTGCTTTACCCACTGAGCCATAGGTGCTGCCCTATTGTGGAATTTAGATAGAACCACTATCTCTCTTTTTCAAGATCAGTAGTAGCCATGGACTTTTAGTAGAAGTAGTAGAAGAAATAGAAAAATAGTATTCTACTTCTTTCCTTTAAGATTCTAACTTAATGTTGTGTTGCTTTTGTCTGTCAGGAAAGCCAAGGACAGAACTACCCATTAAGTTTAAATTTCATCATCTAATTTAAGCAAAACTTCTAAGGGCCAGGTGCATGATGGCTCACACATGTAATCTTAGCACTTTGGGAGGTCTATGAAGGAGGACTGTTTGAGGTCAGGAGCTCAAGACCAGCCTGAGCAAGAGTGAAATCCCTATCTCTACAAAAAATAGAAAAATTAGCTGGGCATATTGTTTTACACCTATAGTCCTAGCTTCTCAGGAGAATTTGGCAGGTGGATCGCTTGTGCCCACTTGTTTTAAGTTTTAATGAACTATGAAGAGGCTACTGCAAAATCTGTGCAACAGAGTGTGACCCTATCTAAAAAAAAAAAAAAAAAAAACCCAACAACAAAACCTTTTCCTAAGTATTCTGAGACCGATGAAGCTGAGAGACTTAAAACATGGCCTATACTCTAAAACTGGTTTTTTTGTTTGTTTGTTTGTTTGTTTGTTTGTTTGTTTTTAAAAAGATTTGGCTTACCTTTTTTCAATGAGTTTTTGAGATTAACCTCTCTGCTTCCACTCTAAACATCCTATATGCCCTGGCTCTGTTTTTCTAGTTGTTGATGGCTATTAATTTTCTGTACATAGAGATTGTTGGCTTTTGTTCTTTCAGGAAAAGAATGTATAAATATCTCTTGGGCTAGCAAGCAAGTATGAGAATAGAGGAATTAACTCCTTAAAATCTATTCTAACTTAAAATTCTGTGGTGCAGCAACAAACCACAAGGGCAGCATGTTCTACTGAGAACCAAAAGAGAAGAATAATATGGAATTTTTTGAGATTTTCTAAGAAGTTGAGAAAGCATTTTAGAAAAATGCTTCATTTAAGAAAGCTTACATTTTGAATAATATGTTCTACCTGCCTATAGCCATATTGGAAAAAAAGTTTTGCTTTAGCATGTCTCTAACAAGAAATCCCATCTAAGGCCATTTAATTAAAATAACTCCCCTAACCCTAAAAAGCTGCCTTGGTATGAAGCTTAGAAAAACTAGGGAATATCTGCCCATGTCCTTGAATCAAAGATGGACTTAGCAGTGACCAAGCTTCAGGGTTCTTTTTAGAGAAAACATTCTAGCACCACCTACAATTGCCTTTCTTTAATTTGTGCCATTTACCAAGAGACATATATTATAAAGTTTAATAAAATTGTATGGAAAAAAGCTCATGGTGGTAATTGCTATGTTGATTTAAGGGCCTGTAAATACAATGAAACATAGTTACCATGCATATAAATGCTACTTAATAGCTATTTAACTGGAGATTTTATTCTTATTTTGGGCTTTCTCTGAAATCCCTTGGCTTGTAATTTTAGATATTGTAGATCTTTGATATAGGATATGAATGTAATTGAGAGAGGGGAAGGAATTGTAGAGATTTGAATGTTGTGAGCCAGAGAAAACCACTCCAATGCCAGGCCAACATGAAATTGTCCCCAACTTGTTCTAAGAGTATGTTTGGGAAGAAACCCATCTGACCCCTTTTTGTAAGGAATATATATGTAGTGTATATCTCCATAAATGAGCATCTTTTAAAAAATCTTTCTTTTCCAAAGATGGGCAGATCTGAAATAGGCCTTAGTTAACAAGGTATTTAAGTTTTGTGCTTGGCGATGTGTCTGTGGCAGATTGAGGAATCTGTGCGGAGCATGGTAATGCGCTATGGAAGTCGGCTGTGGAAATTACGGGTCCTCCAGGCAGAGCTGAAAATCAACATTCGCCTGACACCAACTGGAAAAGCAATTCCCATCCGGCTCTTCCTGACAAACGAGTCTGGCTATTACTTGGACATCAGCCTATACAAGGAAGTGACTGACTCCAGAACAGCACAGGTACAGTAGTCAAGCAGGCTCCTCAGAGTTTTGATGTGGTCCTACGGAGAAGCCACTCATCCTCATTATGGAAGACCCAAACTCACAAATCTCACTGATTCACCCTCCAGTTATCCTCTGTGAGCTTGAATAGTTATATGAATTTGAATAACTTCATTTGTCTTATAAGATGTGTCTGTGCTCTCAATCGTGGATGTTATAAAGCACTCAGCCTTTTGTCACATGTTGGTGAGCACTAACAGATGCCAGCTAAACCTGACTACAGAGGTCATTCTGCTGTTGAGGGTTTTGTTATTAGAGGGCTCTTGGGCTACTTCAGCAGTCGAGTCTGGTCTAATGTGTCCTTCCTGTTTTCAACATAGTTAACCCCCTCATTGGCAAGCAAAGAAAGGAAAATCGTTGGAAGATGCCACCAACTTCTGTGTTAAAGAAGTAAAATTTCAACATAGTGTAGTAGCATGAGCATGATCGAGTGGTGACTTTATCATATTTATCTCTTACGTTATTCTGTTTATATACATTCGCTTTTCTTCAGTAAGTTCAGGGTGTCATATATCTATATAAGAGCAAAGTGGCAAACTTTAACCCATTATAGGTAGAAAAACTGAGAATGTGAAAATACAGAGTGACTCTGTAGACCAGCAGTTCTCAACCTATGGGCTGCGACCCACAGGAACTATATTAAAGGGCCGCAGCATTAGGAAGGTTGAGAACCACTGCCGTAGACAGATTCTATAACAGAGAATTCCCTTCTAATCTGTTTACTACCATAGTTTCTAAGTATTTAGGCCATTTCCTATGATATTGGATTTGGGTTAGGTTGGTTCACATCTTTTAAAAACTGGGGGATTATTTTAGGGCTGTGGCCTAAACTTGAGAAGTGGATTTCTTCTGATGAAGGAATGACGTGCTGTAAATAAGGGTATGGTCTATTCCATGTGTTAGGTGCCAGGAAGAGATTATGTGTCTCTTGTTTATCTTTGTCCTTTTAAATCCAGGAATAGAGGTAGGAAAAGATATTTTTTGCTGGTCTTTTGAAGATGAATTTTTAAAATCTCAGTTAGGACAGTTGTCAGAATGACGTTTCATTTTGTGCTTTGATTCCCAATTATATTGCTAAAGAAGTTTATCCTGTGAGAACTGAGCAATAAAACAGAGAGAGTGCGTAAGAGCACGAGTAGTGAGCAAGAGAAAGAGTATTTTAGCTGCATTTGATGTTTTTCAGGTTAACCTTAAAGATATTTTCAGTCAAAGCTTTCCATGGGCAGGGATGTTTTTAATTAACTTCTACAGTGGTTTCAAGGCAGGTCTATTCTTGTGAAAAATAAGATGGCCCCTTGAGCTTTTAATGTTTTTGATAACTATGTTTGTTCTTCATAAGTATTTTCTTGGTTTTGTCTTTCTTTTATTAGAAAGCTCTGAGATTTCCCTCATGCTGGCTAGAGGTGACAGAGGAGCATGAAAGGGACAGATGCCTTCAGTCAGGGCTTAGGACTGTGCCTCATACAGAATAAGCCCTCGATAAGTATCTGAAAGAATGAAGGAGCTACCTTAAGCCTGAGGGGGAACCCCTTTTACAAAGGGTCCTGCACATTTAAGAAACGCTGAAGGAAGAGGTCTTCCCTAGGCTCTTCATTGGAGAGAGTTCAAGAGCCAGTGCCACATAGGAAATACCTGTGAGCATGCCAGAGGTGGGAGCTGGTGAAAGCTCCTTGTGCCTGCTTAGTGCTTATCTCTTTAGTGAATCACTATATGAATTGAAGATAATACAGAACACATCTGTATTGACCATTTACTGTGTGGCAGGCACCATGGATACAAAGAGATCTCTACTTGAGGAATTTCAATCAAAACGGAAGAAGACATAAATGATCTGATTCTCAGTGATATCAGACAGGCTATCATGTGTATAGGGTCCTAAGGGAGCAGATTATGTGGGTCAGAAATTATTTTCTAAGAGAATCCCCTTTGCCCATTTCTGGTGAAAGGTATGTGATATATAAAATATGTACATATTTTCATGAACTTACAAAAACATATTCTTTACCATTTTTTAATTACTGTGTTATAGTAGAAAATAAAACTCACATAGATAGCTGAGAATTCAGAGGCTTCTTTTGCTATCAACCTCTTGCCCTACTATATCATTTATTCATTCTGCCAAGAAGCCTCAAGGCTGATTGACATGAGTTTCATTTTGTTTCATTTTCCTTGTACAGTCTTTGTGGTGTAGGCTGTAAGGAACACTGATGTCAGGCAATCATAGTGGGGAGAAGAGATTTGGGTAATCTATTAGGTAAGTGACTTGATTTCCAATGTGTAGTATAAGAGAGAAATAACATTTTGAAATCACCTTTATTGAAGTATAATTTACATATAATAAAATGGACTCATGTTCTATGTACAGTTCATCTCATTCTGATAGTTGTACACCCATGTAACTACCATCACAGTCATGGTAGAGAACATCTCATTACCTCACAGAATTCTCTCATTCCCCTTGCATTCAAAGGGAGAGGTACCAACCCCAGCTTTAAGCAACCACTGATGTGCTTACTGTCACTAGGATTAGTTTTTCCTGTCGTAGAATTTCATGTAAACGAAACCAGCAACGTGTACTATTTTATATCTGGCTTCTTTTGCTCAGCATCATATTTTTCAGGTCCATCATGCTCATAGGTTATGGATATGTTCCTTTGTCATTCGCATGTTGATGAACAGTTGGGGTTTTATTTCCCAGTTTGGGCCTGTAGGAATAAAGCTGCTGTGAACATTCAGTTATAGATCTTTGTATAGGTATGTTTTCATTTCTCTTGGGTAAGTACTAAGAGTGTAATTGCTGGGTTATAATACATGTATGTGTGACGTTATGAGCAAGGGACATACTGTTTGCCAAAGTGGTCATACCATTTTTAACACTTCTACATTGCTGGTGGGAATGCAAACTAATATGGTCCTTTTGGAAAGATATTTGGAGAATACTTAGA
>CAUYRH010174008.1:0-20228 GCA_963574655.1 Perodicticus potto
CATCACAGCTCACAGCAACCTCCAATTCCTGGGCTCAAGCGAGTCTCCTGCCTCTGCCTCCCAAGTAGCTGGGACTACAGGCGCCCACCACAACACCCGGCCATTTTTTGGTTGCAGCCATCATTATTGTTTGGCGGGCCCGGGCTGGATTTGAACCCACCAGCTCAGGTGTACGTGGCTGGTGCCTTAGCCCATTGAGCCACAGGCGCCGAGCCAGATTGTAGCAGTTTTTAAAGACAATACTTCTCTACCAGGGATAACTTATATAATGTTGAAAATACAACCAGTAACCTCCTATTAGAATGCTTGATTGTGGGAAAATGTTTAACCTTGTTTGGTTGATCCTAATCAAGCCTGAACTCAGTACACAAGGGGATTCCAAATCACCTTTTATGGCCAAAAAAAAAAAAAAAACCAAACATGATTTGGAAAAGTCACATTTTCAAATATATTTTTGCTTTATCACAATAACACAAATAGAGTATCCTAAGTAAAGGATTTGATTTATTCATCAAAATATAGCATCTGTCCTATATATTAGTTGTGGATTTACCATTGTTCTAATTTAAAAATGTATGTTTTGGCCAGGTGCAGTGGCTTATACCTGTAATCCTAGCACTTCGGAGGTCAAGGCGGGTGGATTGCCTGAGCTCATGGATTTGAAACTAACCTGAGCAAGAGGGAGACCCGGTCTCTAAAAATAGCCTAGCGTTGTGGTGGACGCCTGTAGTCCCAGCTACTTGGGAGGCTGAGGCAAGAGAATCACTTGAGCCCAATAGTTTGAGGTTGCTGTGAGCTATGACAATACAGCACTCTATGAGGGGCGACAAAGTAAAACTGTTTCAAAAAAAAAAAAGGATGTTTTTTGCACTTTTGCCCACCAATTATAGGCCCTAAGAGGGCAAACCATTTCAATCTCACTTTTATGTATACCCTTAGCACCAGTACAAAGTCTCGCATATAGTCGGTGCTAGTGGACAATTCCTGGATTGAATCCCAGTATGCTTTTAAAAATAATTTTTAGCAGGGGGGTGGTGCCTGTGGCTCAGTGGGCAGGGTGCTGGCCCCATATATCGAGGGTGGTGGGTTTAAACCCAGCCTCAGCCGAACTGCAAAACAGAAAACTAGCCGGGCGTTGTGGCAGGCACCTGTAGTCCCAGTTCCTCGGGAGGCTGAGGCAAGAAAATTGCCTAAGCCCAGGAGTTGGAGGTTGCTGTGAGCTGTGTGACGCCACGGCACTCTACCGAGGGCGATAAAGAGAATCTCTGTCTCTAAAAAAAATAATAATAGTTTTGTTTTTTTTAAAATTAAAACTCAAGGCCACATGCCCAGCATTAGTTCTTTATTGGAACTAATTTGCATCCAGGTGTCAGTGAGACCAACTGGACAATGCCCAGAACCCCCAGGGTGCTCCCAACAACACACCTGCTATTGGACATTTCCACCTGGAAGTGCAATTGGCATCTTGAGCTTTGTAAGACCAAAGCTGCTGCCCCCACCACCCTCACCATCTTAGCAATCCACCATCCCATCTTCCATTTGTTCACGCCAAACATTGTGGGGTCATCCCTGCTGCCCTTCAGTTGTTACATCCCACTTGCAAGTCCTTCTAAAATACTGTCATCTTGGCTTGGTACCTGTAGCTCAGTGGTTAGGGGTCAGTCACATATACCAGGGCTGGCAGGTTTGAACTCGTCCCAGGCCTGCTAAAAAACAGTGACAACTACAACAACAACAACAACCACAACAAATCCTAGCACTTGGGAGGTCAAGGCGGGTGGATTGCCTGAGCTCATGGATTTGAAACCAGCCTGAGCAAGAGCAAGACCCTGTCTCTAAATATAGCCAAGCATTGTGGCAGGCGCCTGTAGTCCCAACTACTTGGGAGGCTGAGGCAAGATTATCACTTCGGCCCAAGAGTTGGAGGTTGCTGTGAGCTCTGACGCCATGGCACTCTACCCAGGGTGACATAATGAGACTCTGTCTCAAAATAAAATAAAATAAAATACTGTCATCCCTACCTTCAAGTTGTATTCTAAATCCAGCCACTTCTTACCACCTTTGCAATTACCATCCTGGTCTAGGCCCCTGCCTCCTCCACCTACATCCAAATCAGCAGCCAGGGTGATGCTATGAAAACCCTCCAGTGGGTTCCCAACTTCAGAGAGAAGCCAAAGTTCTCCTACTCCACCCTTCTCTATCAGTCTGCTCCAGCCACACTGACCTACTTGTCATTCTTCAAAACATCAGCAATGCATCCACCTCAGGGCCTTTGCACATGCTGTTGCCTCTGCTTCGAATCCTCTTCTCCCAGATGACCCTCAAATGTCACTTTCCAGTGACTTCCTCCCCAGTATACCCTGTCCAGACTCCCTGCTTTGGTTACCTCTATATATTCACCACCATCCCACTTACTTAGCCACCAGCACCTCGGTGCCCCCCCTAGAATATAAGCTCCATGAAGGCAAGGATTTTGCCCTTGCTCACTGCCCTGAGTCTAGTACCCAGAATAGTGCTGGATGCTCAATAAATGTTTGTTGATTAATAAATTAATCCCAGGATATATTCTTATATCTCTATCAAGGAGAAAAAAATTACAGAATCCCCTTAAAGATGTACGATTCAGTTAGTTTATTCCCCCACCTCCTTAGACCTTTCTCAAGCAAACAAATAAGTCCTAATGAATCTCAAGAGGAAAGCAAAATTTCTTTTCATTTTTGCTGCATTTCACCCTTCCAAGTCAGAGGCCACCTCCTCTCCACCTAGGCCCGAAGCTGGAAACCATCTGCTCAGTGGACACAGGGGGAGGTGAAGGTGCCACCAAGCTGAAGGCAGTTACCACCCACAAGTGTGAGGGGAAGAGAAGATTACTGAGAAAGGGAAGAGAAATGAGCACATAGATGAGAAACACATGTTTAAAAACTCCTTCTCAAGCCATGAGTCAGCTGAGTGAAGCTGGCACCAGAGTGACAAATTAATTTCATGACCCTGTTGCTTTCACTGGGAACTGTAGGAGTCTTAAAAAAAAACAAGTGATGTGTAGAGAAAGGGCATGTGTGTCTGCCCATGTGTCTACACAGAGCGATCTGTAACAAAATGAGTTGTTTTTCCATGGAATTTGCTTTGAATGTTCCTTGAACCACCTACTGTGTGCGCAGCTGGCTGGAGATGGCCCCGACTCAATTCCTTCTCTTGGGGAGCTCCCGCAGGTGGGCGTGACCTGCATGGTGCAAGTGCTCCCTTGGTAGGAACTGAGCACTTGGGGACCTGGAGAGGGGACTGCTGCTTCTGTCTGGAGAAGTTTCAGGCCATGAAGGATGAGCAGAACCTGGAAGAGTTCATCAAGCAGGGCAGGCGTGGGTGTCAGGGAAGCAAAGGCCTGAATGGTGGGATGCAATTCAAGGTCAGAGTCAGTGGAGAGGTGGTGGAGCCGGGGGGTGGGAGGAGTTGGATTGTCAATGTCGGGCTGGGGAGTTAGCCCCCTGCCCCGTGCCTCCACACAGACTCGGTGCTGCCTTCCTTTGCACCCTGCCGAATCCAAGAGCTCACACCCAGCCTGGGACCTTGGCACAGGACCTTTAGCTTGGAATGCTTCTCTCCCAAATATACAGGGCTCTGCTCAGGGATCACCTTCTCCCTGAAGCCATCTCTGAGCACCCTCTAAAAGGGGCAAATCACACATACATCCTCCTTACTTTTTTCTACAGCAAGAATACTGGTACGTGTGACCACCGTGGGGTAGCTGTGGGAATTCACTTATTCATTCATCTTTCTCAGCCTGTACCACGTCCCAGGCAGGTACTAGGGGCTACAGATGCTCAGCACCCAAAACAGGCAAGGCCGATGCTCTCCGGGAACTCACATTCCACAAGGAGAGGCGGACAGGTGAACAAACAAATACATAAAGATAACCTCTGATATTGCGTGCTCTGTGAGGAGAATGAAACAGGGTCGTGGGGCCAGGAAGCAGGGACAATATCAGATGGGGTGGGAAAGGAAGACCCTTGGGAAGAGGTGGCTTTTATCATGATGAGGCAGAGGGCAGGGATCACAAGGGATCCCTGCTCCATGGCTTCAATTTTCTTGAACAAGTCTAGGGTGAAATCACCTGCTGAGAGCAAGGAGGTAGAAAGGGGTTCTGGGTGAACAGAAAAATATTGAACATACCCTGCCAAAGGGAAGAAACGGAAAGGGTGAGAAGAGATTCCGGAGGGGCACTTGAGGACCTCGCCAAGGGCTGAAGCCATAATGGTGTAAGGGAGACAGTGCAGTTTATGCACATTCTATGAATCTCATACCCTGATGGAGCGCTGGGTCCCTGCAGCTAGACTGAAACCAGCACTGATGCCCCAGCAGTGATTTGGAAGCTCTGTCCCCGTTTGGTCTGAGATGGGTTTGCCAGAGTGTTTATTTGATTTTAATGAAGTTTGATGTACTATGAGGGTTTCGTTACTTGGTTTGACCAGGCACCTTCCCTGCCCACGGCCACCCGCTTTCCTAAACACCCTAGTTGCTTCAGACTGTTTTCCTACCACAGACTCCCCACTCAAGCCCATCTGCAAATTAATCACCCTCAGCATGCACCCTGCCACACCTCAAATAAGTCCCTGGCACTTGCAGAATCAGCACCAAACTTTCACACAGGTGTTTTTAACCAGGCCCCTCATTACCTGTCCAGCATTCTCTCAGCATCCCAGGGTGGCTTCATGTTCTCCCAGTTCCTTGTTGAACCCAAGTTCATTTGGATGCACAGACCCACATCCACACATGCCTCAGCTCCATCTCTACCAGCCATAGGTCTTGGGCAAACTGCTTAAACTTTCTGGAATTTTCCTTTTCTTTTTTTTTTCTTTTTATCTTACTTTGTCACCCTCAGTAGAGTGCTGTGGCATCATACCTCACAGCAACCTCAAGCTCTTGGGATCAAGCAATCCCCTTGTCTCAGCCTCCCAAGTAGCTGGGATTACAGGCTCCCACCACAATAGCCGGCTGTTTTTTAGAGACAGGGTCTCACTCTTGCTGGTCTCAAACCTGTGAGCTCAGGTAATCCACCCACCTCAGCCTCCCAGAGTGCTGGGATTACAAGAGTGAGCCATCACGCTGGCCTGAAATTTTCTTATCTATAAAGTTAATTTTACCTGCTTCATAGAGTTGTAAGGAGGATTCAATGAGCTAATGTGTATAAAGCACATAGCACAGGGCTGCCCAGCAAAGTGTAGGTGCTCAAGTGACAGTCCAGTAGCTGGAATGAGCTTGATTATTACTTTGAAGGGCTGCAGTGTAATGATGCAGTGATCGCAGCAGCCGGCACACGGCCACACACACAGGAGATGCTAGATACAAGGCCATTAACGCTATTCCTATGCTCTGCTTTATGATTCATCTCTTGGTTTCCATTGCACTTCTCCTTAGGCTAATCTTCAAAGTCAACTTACATTTTACAGTCTTATAGTCTTCAACTTACGCTAGCATTCGACATATGTCTTGTCCCCCAGAAGAAAGTTCCTGAAGAACAGAAATTATATCCTGTCCTCCTTGGCATGAGGTACAGAGCCTTCTGTGTCAGGAGGTGCTAAGTAATTTCCGGTCGATGTGCTGTGCTGAGAGATTGGTTTCCCTCTCATCAGCTGCCTAACTTCTGTCCATCGATCAAGGCCCCCTGATCCCTTGCCTCCTCCATGAAGTTGGCCAGTGAAACTGATTTCCTCCTCCCCTGAAGTTCTGTGGCACCTGCCTGAACCACTGTTGTGTCATATTTTGCCTTAGAGCCTCCAGACTCTTAGGGCAGGCAAAGCTCAGGGAAGCTGAGCATGGGACCAGCTCACCTCCACTGTTCCTCATTTCATAAGCCTGATCATGAGACCTTCAGGCTAAGGGTCTTTCCCCAAGGAGGAAGCAGAGGCCTAGGTGGCCAAACACCGGTATTTCAACCACCAGCACTCTGGACAGCTTTTTATAGTTTTGTCTCCTGCTACTTCATGGTAGAAAACACTGGAGCAGAAAACATGGAGAGCCTCTAAGACAGGGGTCCTCAAACTACGGCCCGCGGGCCACATGCGTTGGTGTGAATTGCATTTGTTCCCGTTTTGTTTTCTACTTCAAAATAAGATATGTGCAGTGTGCATAGGAATTTGTTCATAGTTTTTTTTTTTTTTTAACTATAGTCCGGCTCTTCAACGGTCTAAAGGACAGAGAATTGGCCCCCTGTTTAAAAAGTTTGAGGACGCCTGCTCGGATATGTAAGGGAGACAGGGTTGCACTCCACGGAGGACCTGGGCCCCAGGCCTGGCTCCACTTCTTACTAGTTGTGTGAGGCCTGAGGACTATCCCAGACCTTTGCAGGCCCCTGGTGTCATGGCTAGACAGTAAGGGAGACTGTCAGTGGTCTCTAGCATATCTCCTAGACCTAGCAGACCTACCACTAGCTCGGTCTAGGAGCCGTCTTGTTGAGCAACAGATGAGTCAAGAGGTAGCCTCCTCTCAGATATTTCATCTAGTAAGCATAAAAACAAAGTGTCACAGGGCGAAGTCTGAAAATCTGAAGAGACGCCTGGCCTCCATGACCACTGAAGTTGGGGGTAGACTCACGGGGTTCTTTACGCCATTCTGTCTACTTTTGTGTGTGAGTAGGTGTGGTATCTTCAATAACAAAAAGGTGTAAAGTAACAACAACAAACCCACCTGATTCCACCCTTTCATGTACTAACTGGATATCGACTTTCCAGATGAAGCTCATAGCCCCTAAAAAGATGATGCTTAAAAAAAAAAACAGAACTGGGCGGCACCTGTGGCTCATCAAGCAGGGCGCCAGCTCCATATACCGAAGGTGGCAGGTTCAAACTCGGCCTCGGCCGAACTGCGAAAACAGAAAAATAGCCAGGCGTTGTGGCAGGCGCCTATTGTCCCAGCTACTCGGGAGGCTGGGGCAAGAGAATCGCCTAGGCCCAAGAGTTGGAGGTTGCTGTGAGCTGTGTGATGCCACAGCGCTCTACTGAGGGCGAAAAAGTGAGACTCTGTCTCTACAAAAATAAATAAATAAAAACTACATTTGGAAATTGTAAGAATTCAATGTTTTACCCTTGCACACTGGAGGAAAGAGGTGTGAAAAAAGAAGGCCAAAGTGGAGTACTTGATAGTCATACACCTGTCCCCTCCCGCCACCTCCATCACACTGTCATACACCTGTCCCCTCCCGCCACCTCCATCACACTGTAACTTTGTCTACAAGGATCTCCAAGTTCCAGAGCCTCAGTCTCCTCTACAGCATCAATGGGAGGCTTAAAGGAGCCCACCTGTGCTTCAGAAGCACTTGGTGCCCCTGGAATCCCACTCACACTTAAAGCACCATTATACTCATTATTGCATTTACAGGAGTGGGAAGAACAAGGGTGCTCAAACTTCCCAGGGCATAAGGACCAGATTGCATGGCTTACCCAGAGACTTTGATTCAGTGTCTCCAAGGGGAGGCCCAGGAACCAGTCAGTCCATTAGTCACACAGGTGCCCCTTGGGGGCCTGAGAGGTTCTCAGACCGTACCTTGAGAAACCCAAAGGGCAGGGGCAGCAGGGGGAGCCAAACTGCTCCACTCTACTTGGCAGGAAAGTAAATTTATCCACAGCATCAAAAACTTCCAATGATGGGAAGGGGGTGTCAGTTTATTTAAACTACCAAGTGAGGTTGGGAATGACAGGAAGAAAGGAAGCAGTTAAAGAGAAAACTCCACTGTCAAAGCCTTCCCCAGCTAATATATTGTCCTTCCTGCATATACTCATACCTCATTTTTATTTTCGAATTGGGAGAAAAGCCTCCCCAGAACCCACTCACCATGACCTTCCCAAGCTCCATCACTTCATTTGCTGGTAACTTGCGGGGAGGAGCAGGGATTTTTAGAATGTGAATTGGATACGGTCACTTTCTAACTTAAACCATTCCACAGCTGCTCACTCCTCTTAAGATATAAAGTACACAATGCTTAAAATTATCAGTCAAGGTCCTGTATGGTCTGACTTCTCTACCGTACTTACCCTTCTCTACTGCTCTAGCCCCCACGACCTTCCTCCAATATACCACAGGACCTTTGCTTACATTGTTTCCTCTGCCTGGAATGAAGTGTTTCCTCTTCAAGGAAATTTTCCTCAATAAACTAGACCAGAACAGTTCCCCCTGCTATATTCTCTTATAGTCCCCTGAATTTTCAACCCAACACAGATCCCACTTTAATTTATGTATTTTGTGTCATTATGTGATCAACATCGCCGAGCATCCATGATGGTAGGGTCTTCATGGTTTTTTTGTCATCGTGTACCCCTGGCCACAGTAGCTGGAACACTGTACATGCTCATCTAATATAGCATAAATGTCTAGTGCACTGTGATCAAGGGAGTTATGCGGATAAAGAAGAAGCATGAGATGCTAGCTGGAGAGAGTTATGATGCAAACGATAGGCCAGGGGGAGACGGTATGCTTTCTCCTGGACACAGGCAACTGAAAATCTTCTCAGTTTTCACAAAGGTGGCTATCAAGAGATACCACACAATTCCCATGCTGTCTTTTTTTTTTTTTTTTTTTTTTTTTTGCAGTTTTTCGCTGGGGCAGGGTTTGAACCCGCCACCTCCAGCATATGGGGCTGGCGCCCTACTCCTTTCAGCCACAGGCGCTGCCCAATCCCGTGCTGTCTTAAATTAGAGCACCTCTACAGGCTGGGCACCATGGCTCTCGCCTATAATCCTAGCACTCGGGGAGGTCAAGGCAGGTGGATTGCTTGAGTTCAGGAGTTTGAGACCAGCCTGAACAAGAGCAAGACCCCATCTCTACTAAAAATAGAAAAACTAGACTGGTGTTGTGGTGGGCACCTGTAGTTCCAGCTACTTGGGAGGCTGAGGTAGAAGGATCACTTGAGCCAAGAGTTTGAGGTTGCTGTGAGCAATGATGCCACAGCACTCTACTCTGTCTTTAAAAAAAAAAAAAAGAGAAAGAGAGCATCTGTGCAAGACCGTCCCCAAAGAACAATGAGAAAGTGATTTGCCTCTTGGGGAATGTGGAGGCTGAAAACGAAGGCCCAGAGAGAGTGCCAACCTCCTCAATTCCCTTCTGTTATCTCCCTGAACATGTAGCTTTGTCCCTCACTATCAGGACTCAGAGAGAGAGGTGGGGAAGAGAAGGTCACAAACAGAAACAATCTTTCTCCCTCCTATCTCGAGCCAAGAAGCCGGCCTGCTCAGATTATCTTCACAGTTACTTCTTTTCTCCTAGAGATAAGAGGCAGTTAATTTAAGGTGGGAAGGAAGATTTAGAACAGTCAACTCAAAAAAAGTGTGTTTTTCAGCTTGGTTATCAGACACATGCCCATTCAAGGGATGCAAAACAAGCTGAAGTTTAGATTCTCTAACTCGCCCGTTAGTCCCATCAGTTACACCACGTGGAAAAAACTTTGGACAGTTAAAAATAACACAGGGGTCTGGTGTTTGGAAGATCTGGAGTTTGGAATGCCAACTTGTCAGGCACAGATCCCTGCCTACCGAAAGCATGTGCTGGAAACACACACACACACGCCAACCAGCACAGGAGGGTTTCAAATGAGCGAGGTGCCCTGGCCCCTGAAATCTACCACCCCAACAACAGCAAGTTGGGCCATCTAGGAAGACAGACATGCAGACCAGCTCTCAACCCTTTGGTCTGAAAGACTTTCAAACCCTTTTCTACTATGCAAAGGGCAGAGCTCATCCAGGCAAGAAGCCTTCTCCTCCCCTCGAAGGAGGTGACCATGGATGGAATCCAGCCAGGAGTTCAATCATGTTTCAGAGTCACTTCGCCTCTGTGTGTTGTTTCCGCATCTGTGAAATTCTTGTTCTTTCTCAGAAGGACCCGATATCAGCACCAGTTAAATAGTATGCCATAATCTGAGCTCCTGGACAAAGCATCCCATAGATAAATCTTTCTCCAAGCCTCTCCTAGCACATTTTGTTCTAAGGGTAAAAAAATTATAATGATAGGCTTCATGCCCATAGCTCAGAAGCTGGGGCACCGGTCACATGCACCAGAGCTGGTTGGTTCGAACCCAGCCCAGGCCTGCTAAACAACAGCAACAACAAAAAATAGCCAGGTGTTGTGACGGGTGCCTACAGTCCCAGCTACTTGGGAGGCTGAGGCAAGAGAATTGCTTAAGCCCAAGAGTTTGAGGTTGCTGTGAGCTATGACACCACCGCACTCTACCACAGGTGACAAAGTGAGACTCTGTCTCAAAAAAAAAAAAATTATAATGATAAAATAATAACACCTAAAACTTCCTCCTTCTAAGAAAAGCAGAGCTTCTCCTAATTATTATCTCATTTTCCTAAAGATGCCAACATTGGGGTTGGGGGAACCAGCTAGTGTGTCTCCCCATTTTACAGATGGAAAAACAGGGTCACTGCAAACATCTGTTAAGAAGGTAATATATGCCAAACACTTCCAAGTGCTTTATATACATTAACTTATCTAATTCCTCCAACAACCTTATAAAGACAGACAATATTATTCCCACTTTACAGATGAGGAAACGGAGGTATGGAGGTTAGGAATCCTGCCCAAGGTTATGGAGCTTGGACTTGACCCCAGAATCTCTGCCTCTAGAGCAGCAGTTCTCAACCTGTGGGTCGCAACCCACAGAAACTGTATTAAAGGGTTGGAGCATTAGGAAAATTGAGAACTGCTGCTCTAGAGCATGCTCCCAAGCCACAGGTCACACGATAACTGCTCAGCACACACCTGCTCCCCCAGGATGGAGAGTCTGAGCTTATAAAGAGTGCAAGGCTCTGAGGAACCCCAAGGACTTGTGTGACATCCGGTCTTTCCCCAAAACTAGCTCCCTAGGCCCACGGACTTCCTGTAGGAGGGATTGCAGATGGATGGCTGACCAGGGAACAGAGGTGGCTGGGTGGGAATGGGGAAGCACTACCTTCAGTATAAACCACTTCAATGACCCCAGGAGGACACACACTATCTCAGAGACCTGCAGCCTCATCCTCCCCTTTTGGATGGAGAAACTCAGGGCACCCCACTTTAAGCTACATGGGTCAACATTTATGTTTTCCTGTCTGGATGGGATTTGTATATTTCACTTACACCATTCACAGGTTATCATTGTTGTTGGTAAAGAAAAGGGATGGTGATTCCAGCATAGAAAAGGAAAGACACTGCCCTGGACGGGACTGCCCTATAGACAACAGAATGGGTGGCTCAACCAGTTCAGGACCCTAAGGAAACCAAGGACCAGATTCAGTCCAACCACTTAGGGCAGGATTCCTAACCTCCAGGGCAGTGACTGGAGATGGACAATTCCTTCCCATCTGGTCTGACTTACCCTAGAAAGGAAGGGGATGCTCCAAGGCAGCAGTCCCCAACCTTTTTGGCACCAGGGACCACTTGCATGGAAGACAGTGTTTCCACAGACCAGAGCTGCGGGGTGTTTCAGGATGATTCCAGCCCATTGCATTTATTTTGCACTTTATTTCTATTATTATTACATTGTAATATTTAGTGAAATAATTATACAACTCACCATAATGCAGAATCCATGGGAGCCATGAGCTTGTTTTCCTGCAACTAGATGGTCTCAGTTTATATTTGCAGCTATTCCCCAGCTCTAGTATCACCACCTCAGACCAGGCATTAGGTCCTCATAAGAAGCACATAACCTAGCTCCTCACATGCACAGTTTAGAGTAGGGTTCCTGCTCCTGTGAGGACCTAATGCCACCCCAGATCTGATGGGAGGTAGAGCTCGGCAATGAGCGGCTACATGTGCAGATGAAGCTTTGCCCCGCGGCTCATCTGCCGCTCACCTCCTTCTGTGCAGCTGGTTCCTAACGAGCCACAGGCCTTTGTACCTGTCTGCAGCCCAGGGCTTGGCTACTAGAGCTCTAAGAAATCATTCAAATGCTTTCCAAGTTTTGTTCACTTTCCTTTCATGCCTGAAATTCCCCAGTCTCATTCTTCACTGAGCCTAACCTGACCTCACTGTCCCATACTCAGCTCCTCCCTGAAGCCTTCCCTGACATCCCAACCACAGGACCCAATTTCTCTCTTCTGACTGCAAGGACCTCGTGGCCTGGACCAATCATTTAGCACAGCTATTTACCACCATGGAACCTCATGTGCCCCGTTGCTTCTCTCGTGGACACAGCCTTTGCTGGATATACCCACTGTCCTTTTCCTACTTCCCTTTCCCCATTCCCATGCTCGTAAAAATGAATGGGTCCTCCTTGGGACAAAGCCAGAATACTCTTCTCTCCCTTTGGTGCCCCTTCAGTGCTCTTTCATCAAGGTGCTCCTCATGGGGGAAAGAGAGAAAAAGTAAATAGGTAAGGGACAAAGGGGACAAAGGGTCAGAAGGAGACCTAGACGGGAGGGGCAAAACTTGATATTAAGCACTAAACGGATTATTCCTCCATCCAGGGCTCAGGGGGCCTTGAGGTAGCTTAGCTCTGAGTCAAGAAATGAAATAAGAAGCAGAAAGCAAAAGAAAAATAATAAAGTTACCAGTGGGCCTTTTCTTCTCAGGGATTTGCAAAGCTGCAGAAGGGCCTGGAGGAGAGATGACAGGGGCCTGGGTGTTGAAGAAAGGTGGAGATGTTTTAGACTAAGCTTTGATGTTGCCAAGACCAGTTAGTCTGGGCAGCAAAAGAGACAGATACTTGGGACAACACTGGTCAATACTACAGGTTGTCCCACTGATCAGAGCTTCTTTTGTTCTGCATTTGTCAGGAAAAAGAACTCATTCCAGGTAGGTAAGGGATGAGAACAAGTGATCTCCAGAAGAGCGACTGACATCCCTGGGCCCTCTCACTCCAGCAGATCATAAAATGATAAAACAAGAATCCTGTGGACTCAGAAAGTTCCGAAATGCAGACTCACAAGCCAGCCAGCCTCCACTGTGTCCTCAATGCTAGCTGGGATCCCTGGCCCCTGGGATGGCAAATAATGCCCCCTGCTATGCTCTGGACCAGGGAACTATGGGAACTTTGTAAATTTCACAGATTAGTATTAGTATAGATGAGTATTCATCTCCCCTACCTTGTGCATAACTGACCTAAAATCAAGTGGTCGTAACCTGTTTCCCATCCCCCACAGATATATGCGATTAGATAAAATGAGGACAGAATATGTATAAGTATCTGTTATACTGGGATGGCTGCCCAGAAAGGAAATGAGCATGAGGAACTGGGCAGCCCCATTGTCACCCTCTGTACTGAAGGGGGTGGGACAGAAGGAAAGTTACTTTGGGGAGTAGGTGCTGGTACAACATGACCTTTCTGAGTTGACATTTTTGTATGATTCTGCTTCTATAGCCTATAGTTTGCACACTGTCGGCATTTTCTCTGGCTCTCAACATGGAAGGATGTCCTCTAGACCAGGATCCAAGCTGAAACTTGACTCTAGGGTTTGTTTCCACCTTGGCTCTTCATCTTCCTCTGTCAGGCCTCTCCGTGGTGGTACCTTCTTTGAATGGCACCCAACACAGCATTATTTGAAAGGTGGAAAAGCCAAGAGATGACATACAAAAGTTAAAATATAAGGATAGATTGATATCTATATGTCTCCCAGCATGAGGGATAAAGGCCCTCGCACAATCCCCAGGGCCTCCTTTTTGTTTCATTGTCAGATGAAGTTATCTGCATTGTACTTGGTTGGGACACTGAAACATAGAAAGTCATCACCTATGTAGGCATAGGAACCGTGAAAGGACACAGAAAGCACTTCCTCAAAGATGCATCTGGAAACAGAGACTGGACTAAAGCTACAGCCAAAGCTGGATAGAACAGGAAATAGAAGCTCAGCAGAGCCCAACTTTGGGATAAACCTTTGCAGTATCTGCATCTTCTGGTCTTCTCTATCTTAAAAATCCAAAGAAGTCATCTGGTATAAATAAGGCTAAAGGCAATCCCAGACACTGCCAAGCACATAGTAGGTGGTCCAGAGAATGTGGTTGTTTTATCTGTGGCTATTCACAAGGCAGAGGTCATGTATTCCTTGAAAGAAAGCAAAGCAAACAGTTTGTCTTTACTTTCTAAGACCAAAGGGGGAAAGCTAGGCTTTTTAGATCTACGGGGTAAAGTGAGGAAGAGACAGGGGCTGGAAAGAGTGAGGCCACCACAATCACAGCTGCACATCTTATGTGCAAATAGTACCAAGCCTGGTCTGTTTCCTGACTCCTAAAATCGAAAGATCTTTGCAGAGGAATTCTCCTTCCTTTTTCAAACTCTGGTTGCTCAGAAAAAGAAACATATCAACACTAAAGAGCTAGAAGCAAGTTTAGGCAGCAGAGCAAGTGCCTATTCGCTGGGTTCATCCACTCAATTATTCTATTCCCCATGTTTGCTGAAGGCCTCCCCAGGCTAGGCACTGAGATGGAAAGCTACAGGTGGCCACTGCCACTGATTTCCAGGGCCTCACAGCCTGACCACAGCCAAATATTTCAGTGGTGGAGCGAGGAGCATGCCAGGGACTGTGTGGCAGTTCTACCTGAGCGTCTGCAAGGCCTTCATCAGGGAGAGGGCCCACACAAACTGTCTGGAAGGTGAGCCGGCAGATAAGCACCAAGCACATCTAGGGGCGGGTACGGCCTAGAGGAGCCACTCGCAGTCTGGTGGGATGACACGGGTGCATATGAGAGGCGCTCTCTCTGAGCAGGGATACCAAGTCCTTCAGACTAATGAGTTCGCCCACATCTATCAGGGGAAGCTTCTGCCCGTGGAGGTCTTCGAATCCCATGAAGCCATGTGGATGTTCACACCTACAAGATTTTTTTCTGGGAAGTTAATCTACACCCTTCATACGATTCTGTGATTGCCAACGAAAAGTAAAGAAACACCCAGGACACTGAGTTGCCTAAACACTAGACTATGGAGTAGAAGCCATATTTCCCCTGTGTCCTGTAGACAGCTTAGGCCCCAACATAGTAGGTTTTCAGAACTGACAGAGCTAATAGATGAAAAGAACATCCTAGTCCAAGGAAATGGGAAGAAACCACCATTTGCATCACCAAAACAGACATTTATGTATACTGACTGCATGCTAGGCTCTGGGCTAGACTTTGAAAACCAGTACCTCGGCTTGGCGCCTGTGGCTCAAGCGGCTAAGGTGCCAGCCACGTACACCCAAGCTGGCGGGTTAGAATCCAGCCTGGGCCCGCCAAACAACAATGACAGATGCAACCAAAATATGGCCAGGCCTTGTGGCGGGCGCCTGTAGTCCTAGCTACTTGGGAGGCGGAGGCAGGAGACTCGCTTGAGCCCAGGAGTTGGAGGTTACTGTGAGCTGTGATGCCACAGCACTCTACCCAGGGTGACAGCTTGAGGCTCTGTCTCAAAAAAAGAAAAAGAAAACCAGTACCTCTTTCCATAAAGGCCTGTGGAAGATCTCAGCTTCCTGTTCCCAGAGCCGGTATTACAAACTGAAGTCCCTAAGTGTGGACACCAAGTCATCCGGGGCAAGTCCACCACAAACTTTAGTTGGTAGTTGCCTAGCAACAGGTAACCCTGAAGACACTGCCAAACCGAGATGCCAAAAGGGGCAATTTGCGGACAAGCTCGTTCTGAAAACTAGCCCCCCTGTGAGTGTCTTCCAGGCTCTCTAGGGCTGTTGGGGGAAGGAGCAGACTTTGCAGCCAAAAGTAAGCTGGTAGGGGAAGCTGGGAAGGGGTTCTGATAGTTGTGTGTTTTCCCACCTCTGGGGGAGTGGACATGAGAAGGGCTGAAGGAGAAGGCAGCCTGGGGGAGAGAGAACTGGAACCTCTTCACTTCTTTTCAGATCACATCTGCCATTATTCTTCCCAGCAGGTGCTGAACAGATCCCAGCCATACCTAAAGACACCTAAAGTGGCTTGACCCTACATCCAGCCCTGCCCTGTGGTCACTTTCCTCCCACTGAACTACATAAGTTTGGGTTGGGCAGGATGTGGCCTCAAACTACAAGGAACAGTGAAACCAGGGAAAAAATTTCTAACCGACTCTCTCACTCTTATAGAGGCAGAAAGCACAAAACTGTGAGGCAGAAAACCAATTTTTTTTTTTTTTTAATGAAAAGCTCAGAAACTTCCCCGGCCAAGAGTCAGGTGAGACTGATTTCCTAAACCAAAGTTTCCAGTCCAAACCATCACACAGGCCAACAACTGGGCACCTTTCCCTGCGCAGACGGACGGTGGGAAGCTTGGGAAGATAGCCTTCTTTGAAACCCGCCATCCCTTCTCTTGAAAGGTCTTAGGGGTAAGGGGAAAGGGGCAAAATAAATTTATCAGTCTGGAAGTGATTTAGGAAGAACAAATGTGGAAGTCAAACAACAACAAATAAGGCGGGTATAAATCCAGATAAAATATTAAAATAATTAAAGCGCTGCTGCTCCCTGAAGATTGGGAAAAATGAAGAGAGTTAATTAAAAGCAATCTCCATGCACTGCTGAGCCGGCCAGCCCTGATAAATCAACAGCTGGGGCCGCTGTGGAGGGCAGTCAGGGGGCTTGGGGGGGTATGCTGGTTGGCAGAAGGGGGCCTGCCACAGAACCAGTTGTGAACGCAAACTGAACACAGTGACTTAAGTTTCATGTTTTATTAAATATTTCATGACCACTGAATAAAGTTGTTCTTCGCAGAGAGAGAAAATGATCAGCAGGGCAAATGAAGAGCCAGGAGAGAGAAATGAAGAGGTATTGTTTGTTTGATTCCAATCATGCTTAGGATTGTGATGTCTGCACTGCTAGTGCTGCCCCCAAATGCAGAGGTTTTTGGTTTTTTTCTCTCCACTTGATCTGCAAAGGGAGCTATATGCATCTTACTCTTCTAAAATCTCTCCACAAAGCTTGAGTTATGTTTGTTTGGGGGACTGGAAGAGGCAGTACAAAGTCAAAGAAAGGAACGGAGGGAAAGAGGAGAGAGAAAAGACCTTCAGAATTCTCACTGCCAATCCAAGACGGACTTTTAGCACAAAATTAAAAGGTCAGCAGAAATAGTGGGAACTTTTTCTTTTTCTCTTTTTTTACTTCTTTCCTTCTTCCTTTTTTCTGCAATTAGATAGGTTTTTTTATTTTTAATTTTAAGCCAAAAAAAAAAAAAAAAGCTCAGAATTTACAGGCCCAATCTCAGTCGAAACCCAGCAATTTTTGAAGTGTTAGAAGAACAGGCCCTTCTCTATTCTAAGGGAAACCCTTCAGTCCTTCCTTGATGAAAATATAATCAAGAGAAATGATTGGGGGAAAGTGTTTTTTCTCCTCCATAGAATTGGGATCGGAAGGGGAGTGTGTGCATGGGGAAACATAAGGAATTATGCATTTGGATATGCATTTTAATTAGGTGGACAGAAGCAGCCGCCTGTTAATTTTTCTTGCTTGTTTCCACTTAGCATTCATCACAGGCAGAACCACCATAGAGCGCTCCCACGATAATAGATGGTTCTGCATTGGCTAAGTCCTCAGGGAAAATAATTAGCAGGAGAGAATATATTCTCTCCACTCCCACCACCCCATCCGCCCTGCCCTCCCCCACCACCAGAGCCACATTGCCTCCCCTCTCCCAACGCCCCCCAACTGACAGTGCTTTCCCTAGGAGAGGCCTAGGGAAGCAGCCAGCCTCCTGGTTTGCAAGCACTTACTTTGCCCTACCAAAAAAACAGGGTCTAGGAGAAGAAACAGACAGACCAGAGGCTTCTATTGGCACGAAAGCTCCTAGAGGCAGGGAGGGTAGATACTATGCTGATTAGCTGTGAGCCAACAGGCCAGCAATAGATGTCAGGAAAGAACCAACTAGAAGGAAGCTCCCAAGAAGGTGAGACAGTTCTCATTGAGCTCAACGGGCAGCAAAAATGCACAGAGAGCTGTCAGTTGAGGATATGGGAGTAGGGAGGATGTTTCTTGCTTCATTTGCTCTTTTAAAAAGTAAGCCAAAGTTGTAACTTTGCAGCAAGATTAAATCTGAAGCATGTCCAAGGTGGGCAAACAAGATGTACGTCTGTAATTCTGAGATCTGACCACCACTGCAATGCTCTCCATAGCTGACCTTTGTGTAAACCACCCCCCTTTTTTTATCTGAGTCTCTCATTGTCACCTGTGCTAGAGTGCCATAGCCTCAGCCTAGCTCATGACATCAAACTCCTGGGTTCAAACAATCTTCCTGTCTTAGCCTCCCAAGTAACTGAGATGGGGTCTGCCCTTGCTCAGGCTGGTCTTGAACTCCTGACTTCAAGCCATCCTGCAGCCTTGGCCTCCCAGAGTGCTAGGATTAGAGGCAGGACCCACCATGCCATCCTTAAAACCCCATTCTTGCAGCTGGCCTCACATGTCCACAGTTTGCTCAAGTCCCTGCCCCACTTTTACTCCTTTCCCTCAACTTCACCCTGGTTGATGGAGGGGCCAGAGACTGGTCAAAGGCCCAAGTTCCCAGAAAAGTACTCCTCTCTGCCCTCTGAGCGTCTGCTTCCTCTGATCTTGCAGGTGGACTCAGTTCAGGGCTGATCATTGGAAGTAAAATGAGGGCTTCCCTTCAGGTCACAGTCTCACCTACTTCAAACCCCGGCCATGGGAAAACCCCACTGAGAGTCCAGGGCTAGTTATACACAGCTAGATAAGTAAGGCCTTGCATTTCCTGAGAAGCAATGATTAGACATAAAGTGGAATGCCAGAAACATTTCATTTATTTTAGTTTTAATATTTAAAATAACGTTTAGAAAAATTAAAAAATAAAAAATAAAATAAAATAACGTTTAGGTATTGTTGACTCTCTGAGAAGGCCTCAGTCAGCTACTGGAAACTTTTCAGTTCTCCTAGTAATACCTCACATGTATGCTGTCTACCTTTCTGAAATTTTTTTTTTAAGTTTATTTATTTATTTATTTATTTATTATTTATTTATTTTGAGACAGAGCCTCAAGCTGTCACCCTGAGTAGAGTGCTATGGCATCACAGCTCACAGCAACCTCCAACTCCTGGGCTTAAGGGATTCTCTTGCCTTCTGAAATGTTTTTACATCCGTTATTTCATTTGGGTCCCTTGGGAGTAAGCAAGGCTGGGTACAATAGAACGGCAGAGAAGGGAGATACAAACTCTTCCACTGTTGATTGATAACTCTTGACTCTCAAGCTGTCCTGTATCCCAGCTGTCCTCTCCCACCTCCTGTGGTCAGACAACAGGACCTAGGGAACCTAGAGAACCTTCCAGAAGAAGGTTCTCCTGAAATCATAGAGAAGCCTTACCAGGCAACTACTAGAACAGCTATACCCACAGAAACATCCTCAAATTCAAACCCTGAGCCCCCACAAGGAGTCCCTGCCCTCAAAGGAAGGGGGCTATAAAGATGAGGCAATCCTCATGGCTGGGGATGGGAGAAACAAGTCTCTGGGTGCTCACTTCATTTAGCCCCCTAAACAGTGGTATCCTATGGGGGGGAGGTGAAGAAATTGAATGCCATAATACTTTTAGTTTTGTTTTGTTTTGTTCTCACTTTGCAAGGTAGGGGCTATCTGTACTATCTGGAAATGTAGCACCTATATTTTAAGTGACGTCCAAAAATGGAGACCAAAACTAAAGGGGTTTTGGGTACGGTGGCAAACATCTGTAATCCCAGCACTTTGAGAGGTCAAGGCAGGAGGATAACTTGAGGTCAGGATTTCAAGACCAACCTGAGCAACATGGTAAGATACCGTCTCTACAAAAAATAGAAAAATTAGCTGGATGTAGTGGCACACACCTGCAAACCCAACTACTGGGAGGCTGATGGAGGTAGATTGCTTGAGCCTGGGATTTTGAGTTTGCAGTGTGCTATGATCACAGCACTGGCCTTATGCCCAAGCAACAAAACAAGAACCTGTCTCAAAAAAAAAAAAAAAAAAGTTAGGCATATTGAAAATCTAAAAGAAATGAAAACAGAGATTCAAATACTTGCACACCAATGTTCATAGCAGCATTATTCATAATAGACAAGAAGTAGAAAAAACCCAAGAGTCCATCAAGAGATAAATGGATAAACAAAATGTGATATATATATACTATGGATATAAAAAGAAATAAAGCTCGGGCAGCGCCTATGGCTCAGCGAGTAGGGTGCCGGCCCCATATACCGAGGGTGGCGGGTTCAAACCCGGCCCCAGCCAAACTGCAAAAACAAAAAAATAGCCGGGCGTTGTGGCGGCGCCTATAGTCCCAGCTACTCGGGAGGCTGAGGCAAGAGAATCGCCTAAGCCCAGGAGTTGAAGGTTGCTGTGAGCT
>CAUYRH010174014.1:0-11295 GCA_963574655.1 Perodicticus potto
CTCAGTCAGTAGGGCGCTGGCCCCATATACCGCGGGTGGTGGGTTCAAACCTGGCCTCAGCTGAACTGCAACAAAAAATAGCTGGGTGTTGTGGCGGGCAACTGTAGTCCCAGTTACTCGGGTGGCTGAGACAGGAGAATCGCCTAACCCCAGGAGCTGGAGGTTGCTGTGAGCTGTGAAGCCATGGCACTCTACCCAGGGTGACAAAGTGAGACTCTGTCTCTAAAAAAAAAAAAAAAGGAAAGGCATCTCTAAAAGAAAGTATTCATTTAGTTTTTGATGAATTCAGCTTGCACTGTGCAGAGAGAGCAGTCCTCCACCATCTCTGTGTGCCACACTCTCCTGTCCCTCTGCCCCTGTGTCCAGCTGGCTCAATTAAATGCCTCACTTCACCTGTTTCATCTCTTCACCAAGAACCTGCTCTGATTAGCCTAAATGTGGAGGCTGCATGAGCTGGGAGAGGGCTAAGTTGCCCCCAGCCAGTTCTCTGAGTCAAATTGGGTCTTCACCCCATCCATTTGCCTCCATTTTATGTTTCCTCTCTCTTTGTCATTTATTTTGATGCAGTCTTTTCTCTGGGGTTCCCACCCATGCTGAGAACAAATAAGAATCGGTATCATATGCGGTAGCTTTGAAAACAGTGCTAGAATGTGTAAGGGATGTTATGGGACAGTGGAAAGTATCCATGGCAATGTTACCCTGTTTAGCAAACATGTGAAGAAAATTTATGCTGAGATAATCAAAACATAACTTAGAGGTACACTTTGGCAGGTCCAAGTTTAAAACCAGTATTTTCCACTGGTTGACTGCAAGGCAAAAATAATATTCATACACATATGCCTTGAAATTTACAGCAATAAAGAGGCAGATTTTCTTAGACTATGGGTAATTATCACACTGTCTCATGACTTTGAGATGTATCCATAACTCGTAATAACATCAAATTTCATTGGGAACACATCTACACACCTTTTCCCTGCAATACGATGCCCTTTGGTCATCCCTAACTTCTCAAATATTTCATCTTTATTGTTGTTTTTTCTGAAACTTCTGCAATTATTTTAAGATAGAAACATTTATGTGAAATAAAAAAAAATATGCTTACTTAATGCAATCACTATTTATGAAGCGCGGCGGCCTTTGTGGTAGTGGTTGAAGTCCCAGTGTTTCCAGCAGCAGATGTGTCTGTGTACCTTGGGGCATTAGGAAATACCTAGAGTTATGTCTCTTATCTAAACTTGGCCCCCCGAAAAGATTAAAAGCAATAACGTGGATGCAGTTTTCTGGTGGAAAATGATAGAACTGGTATCTTAGTCTCTTTGGGCTGCTGTAATGAAATGCCATAGACTGATGGCTTATGAACCACAGAAATGTATTTCTCACGGTTCTAGGGAAGTCCAGGATCAAGCTGCTGGCAGATTGGGTGTCTGATGAGGGCCCATCTTCTGGGTCAGGGAACAGAGCCTTCTCCCTGTGTCCTCATGTGATGGAAGGCACAAACAGGTTCCCTCAGGTCTCTTTTCTCAGTCAGAAGAGCATAAGGACTCCACTTTTACGACCAAATCATCTTCCAAAGGCGCCACTGCTTAATGTCATCAACTTGGGGATTGGTTCCCACATACACATTTGGGGAGACACAAACATCCACAACAACTGGTTTTCAATCTGATTTTGAAATTGATGTAAATTTCATTTTCACACACAAAACATATGGCTAAACACATTAGGCTTTACTGTATGAGTTCTCTGCTACTTGAACCTTGGTTATTCCAAATTTGTCCACCTGGGAACTGTGTACTGCAAAGCTACGAAGACGTCTGATAAGATTTAAGTAGGGGCATCCTAGGAAGTAGAAATCTGTAGGTCAAACCGCTTCCAGTGGTAAATGCAGTCTGTAGAGATTTGTGTGGCCATGGCAACAAATAACATGCTATCCTTGCTAATTGTAGGTGATTCATTGCTTGGGGGATTTTTTTCCTAGTAGCCTGAGTAGAAATATCCCAGGTAGTTTTAAAATATTGTCCAAATGTAAAAACTGCCCATTATTCAGTTATTCAAAGAGCCATTGCTAACATTGGGTGGTTATGTTCTTACAGTCTGTGTCCTTTTTTTGTGATTCAAATTGTTTCCTTCACCCAGAAATAAATTATAAATAATGTGCTGATGCGAACAACATGGAAATCATGTGCTCATTGAGCTGTTTAGTGCATGGTAAACACTCAAAAAATATTTGAAACAATAAAGGTGACATGATCTAACTTGGCAGTGACTCTTAAATGAACATGCACAAACTTGTTAATTATAAAACAGGCTGATAATATCTACTCTTTTTCAGTGATCTGTGCAATTACCTCAATCAGAAAAAATATTTTCAGATTTAAGGCACTCTTGTCATTCTTCTTTGTCTATCAGTCACTCTTCTAGACTGAGCCCAGGTGGTGGGGCCTTCCGCTCCCAGGTGCTCAGCGCAGGAAGAGAATCCTCAAACCCCAACACACACTCCCAGGGAACTTGGTGCAGTCCCTCTTCTTCCATCTGCCCTCCCCAAACCTCCCCTGAAATAGATAATTGCCCAAACGAGGAGAGTGTTTTCACTTATTCAGAACACCTCACCTAATTTGAGATCAGCAGGGATAACCAGCCTTAGTCTATGAGTCATTATTTGGGTTAAGTCATTTTGTAATCCATTTATCCACTAGACCTCCCACGTCAAATGTTGTAGCTTGGTCACTTAAGTTTCATGTTTCAGACACAGAAGAAAATCTGGACTATGCCTCTTGACGCTCCTCTTGGTAACATGAAAGGGAGGCATGAGAGCCGGGGAGACAGAGGCCACGAACATCACTTATCTCAGAATCACAAGTGTTTGTCTTCCAAAGGACATTCTTCCTTCGTAGAAAATCACGTCTGGAAAATTGTTCCAAACAAGGTTCAAAACAATGACTTCAGATGAAACAGGCTCAAAGGAGTAAACACCAGCAAAACAGACGGTTTCAAAAACCTTTGACTTCCTTTACACTGCCAAAGAGTTGTTTTCCATAATTGGTGAGATTTCAGGTTTAGCTCACATATACCACTTCCCTCTCAAAGAAAAGTTTCTGAGGCTGCAAGCCCCGGGAGGCTACTGAGAAAGGCCCTCAGGAAGAGCTCTATTACCAGCCAGAGGAGAAAGAGCTCGAGACCACACTGAAGACAGACAAGGTACTGCGAAGCTTTCTCCTGGGGCCCCACTGCCCTCCTGCCCGGAAATGCCTGCACACTCTGCTGCCCGGGTCATCCGAGACCAGACAATCATAAAGCAATCATATTCGTGGATTAAAAATCAGCCTATCTTGAATCTAAATATTCCTTTCAAGTAGCTCTATTACTCTATCTATGAAGCATGTAGGAAGTCTGCTCTGTATCATTTTTTCATTAAAATGCAGTCCTAACAGGAGAATTCCAGCTACCCACCAACATCTGCTCCAAATTTTCCCATGATTTATGTGACCATGTGGCCAACTCCATGTATAAACATAGATAGATTCTGAGAGGGATCTCGTCCTATATACAAGGAAAAGTGGAAAGATAGGTATTTAATTACATCATCAAATTTGTTTTAGATTTCAGAACATCACATTGTCAACCAGATGTCCATACATCCAAATTTATTATTTCATGTCATGGGTGTGCTTTAGATGTGTATGTTCCTTGTAATTAATGCTGAGCTTTTACATAAATTATTTCCAAAACAACTACAGGCAAGAGAGAAGAAGCAGATTCCATTAACTCTGCTCTACAGCTGGGGAATCTCAGTGGTCACATGGCAGATCAAGCAACCAGCACCCGCTTCCTTTGATTCTTAGCTTAATTTTTGGTGGATAGCTCATCTCAAAGTTATAAAAAAATTTTGAGAGAAAAGAGATAGTAAAAAGGAAATACTGGCCTTATTTGTTTGGAGGTGGGAAGTTCCCGTGTCCTCTTTGGCTGGGGAGTTTTCTGTTACCCTGACTGCAATGTGGAGAATGGACTGTCAGGGCATGATGGTGGGCATGGGGGGGTTGTGTCTGTGTTCCAGATAAGAGGCTAGAAGGGCTGGGCCTTGGGTTCTTGGGTGATGACAGTGCAAATGGGGAGCAAAAGGCTCCTTCCAGAGGGAGGTTGAAGGAGAAATCAAACAGACTTGCTGATGTGTTACTTATGGGAGATGAGGGTGAAGCTGGTAAGGAGGGTGGCGCTCAGGCTCCTGAATGGATGGCCCAACCATTCATTAAGATAGAAAAATTTGAAGGAGACTGGGAGTCTGATCAAGAGTCCAATCCTAAACGAATCGACATGATGTTGAGACTTCAAGTGGTGATGTCAACTGGGAAAGCAGGCAGGTAGGGTGCTGACCTCACCCCTGCTGGCCCTGTGTCCACTTTGTGGTTTCCTATGTGATGGGATAGCATTTCATGTATATTTTCAAAGGTTTAAATGTTTTCTTCCTCTCCAAAATCCATGTTGAAATGTAATCCTTGGGGCAACAGTATTGGGAGGTGTGGCCTTTTAGAGGTACTTGAGTCATGAGGGCTCTGCCCTCACGAGATTAAGCGCCCTTATAAAAGAGCTTGACACAGAGTTTGTCCCTTTTTGTCCTTCCTTCTTTTATGTGATGACAGAGTGCCCCACCCTCTAGTGGATGCAGCATTCAAGGCACCATCTTGGTGCACCAGACCGTGCACCTGCTGACACCTTGGTTTTGGACTTCCCAGCCTCAGGAACTGTGAGACACTGTTGTTACAGCAGTACAAGTGGACTAAGACAAGATACAAGATGTGGAGAAAATAGCTCTGTAAGAACAAGATATATTGAAAAAACACTCTGTAGGCAATGGGGAGTCACTGAAGGATTTTAAGCAGGGAAGTGAGCTGAGTGGATATGTATTTAATATCCATGTAAAAACAGTAGATGGAAGGAGGTTTGAATTCTGGCTCAGCTGGTCCCTTAATAGCTCTTTGAATTTGAGAGAATTACCTTAACTGTCTGTGCCTCAGCTTCATAGTAAAACGGAGCTGGTGCTGCCTTCCTCGGAGAGTTGTTATAAGAATCCTAATTAAATGTCTAGGATAATGAATGCTTAATATGTGTCAGTTCTTCCTCCATGACTGAGCACCTGTTGATGCAGTTTAGCAAGTGAGAGGCTTGTTAACAGCTTCTAGTCATCTTCCCAGAGAGGGGTGGGCAAGTCCCGATGTAACAGGAGAAGATTGCAGGAGAGAGCATTTGGGGTTTGGTTGTGGGGAGAGGTCGCCTGGAAGCCACTGGTACGCAGCCCCTGTGTCCCCGTGCGACTGCAGAGCTCTCTCGCTCTCCTGCACTTACCTCCCCTGGGGAGCCTTTCCGCCCCCCGTGTGGTCTCTGCGGATGCTCATCCTTGCCACCGAGCCCCACCGTGGCCAGCTGTGCTCTCCTATTCTCTTCCTCCTCTCCCGTCTCATTTCTCACAGTCTCCCAAGCCCCAGGGCTTTTCACATAAAAGTTTTCTTTTCCTGCTCCATCCAGGTAAACATGAAAAAGTATAGTCTCCATCTTAAGAATGGAAGAAAAAGTGCCCAGTGTACTCAGCCCTAATATGAAACTCAGTTATAGCTTTCATACGAAGGCTAAAACCCAACCAGAGCACAAGAATATGGGGAAAGTGGAGAGGGAGGGGAGGAGGGAAGCTGGGTGGAGGAAGGGTAATCAGTGGGACCACACCTACAGTGCATCTTATAAGGATACATGTGAAATTTACTAAATGTAGAATATAAATGTCTTAACACAGTAACTAAGAAAATGCCATGAAGGCTATGTTAACCAGTTTGATGAAAATATTTCAAATTGTATATGAAACCAGCACATTGTACCCCCTAATTGCATTAATGTACACAGCTATCATTTAATTTAAAAAAAAAATAAAAAACAGAACTGGGGTTGCAGGTATGTCGCAGGGGGCCTGCAGTGGGCAGTAGGGCAGCTGTGGAAAGGGTACAGGGACCAGCAGCAAAGCCTGGGCCTCAGAGCCATGGAGGACGCCAGGCAGGGCAGTAACAAGATCTCACCTGCACTGAGCCACTTCTCTCGAGTGTGAGGAGGTGTGTCTGGATCCCATCCACGCCCACTTCAACCCACCTGCCTCTCCTTGCACGCCTCCAGCCATCCTCTCTGGAGAGACTCCTGAGGCACTGCCTGCCTTTCTGCCCCAGGACACTTGCTCATGCCGCCATGCACCAGCACAGCTCCTCTGCACCGAGCCGTGTGCACTAAGAAACCTCCACCAGGAGGCCCTCCTGATGTCCTCCAGCTTCCCTTTCACCTCTCCATCATGTCTTGAAAGGAGTCTGAGAAAGCAGCAGGAAAATGAGGAGAGGGCCCTGACCAAGGAGGCCAGGAGGGGAAGTTTCAAGGAAGAAAGAGTCTACTGAAGTCACAAGCTGAAGACAGCAGGACAGTAGGACTGGGTGGGCAGTTTCGTGGGTCTGAGACATTTAGGCAGATGCCCCATTAGGAAGGGACAGTCACAGACGGCCAGGCTAGGGAGTGCAGAGGGCGCAGCCAGGTCACTGTGCCCGTGAAACAAGAAGGCCCTGAGAGTGACAAGCTCCTACTTACCATCACACAGAAGACGTCCAGGCAGTTTGGGTGACAGGGTTTGTTCAGACAGCGAGTGGCCAGTCTGCCCCAGGGCACATGCTCCAGAGCTGCCAGGTGGGGAGCTCGGGAACACGGGGTGAAGAATGGGGAGGTAAAGACAGAGGCAGCTTAAGCAGTAGCTGGTCCTGCCTCGCAGCTGGCCTCACGCAGTAGGGCTGAGAAGCGCGCCTGGCACCCCGCAGGACACGCAGGGCACAGAGAGAGGCACCTGGCCAGTCTGCAAAGAGCCTACAAACAGGTGTCAGGAGAGGGGAGCCAGTGTGCAGGGGAAGGGGGCCCCTGACAGCACGTGAGCCGTCTTCCACGCCAGGACCTGCACGCAAGGTGTCAGAACACACTGGGGCATTCCTACTAGTAACAGTAGCACATAGAGCATGGAGTCCCACCAGGTCACCAGAAGTTCCCCCAAACCCAGAGGCAGCCCTAGGGTAGGGGCATGCTGTGAACTGGATCTGCGCTGCCCTGGGGGAAAAGGGCCAGAGGCGGGTCCAGACCAGGGCCCTGCGAGTGCACTGCAGTCAGTGAGCTGGGAAAGAGACCCCTGGTGCCGCCAGGAAAGGCAGGGTGGGGCTGGGTGCCCGTCTCAGTGGTTAGGGTGCCAGCCACATGCTCCAGGGCAAGTAGGTTCAAACTTAGCCTGGGCCCACTAAACAACAAAAAAAAAATAGCCAGGCGTTGTGGCAGGCTCCTGTACTCCCAGCTACTGGGGAGGCCGAGGCATGAGAATCACTTGACCTCAGGAGTTTGAGGTTGCTGTGAGCTGTAACGCCACAGCACTCTACTAAGGGTGACAAAATGAGACTGTCTCAATCAATCAATGAAAACAGGTGGCTGTGAGGAGAGGCAGCAAATGGATGGCCCTCAGCAGGGGATAAAGGGGTGTGTTTCAAAAATTATACTTCTGGCAGCAATGTAGGGTGTAGATGAGAACTGTGTGAGGTTGGATCAAGGAAATCAGACAAGCATTTCAGGAGCCTGGAAACGAGCTTGCAAGAGCGGAGAGCCAAGGCCATAAAAACTGGCACAGAGAGGGCTGGCCACTCCAGCCTCCAGGAATCTGCTGGGTTGACACCCGTGGTGAAGGTGTCCTGCACGGAGACAGGGAGGGGGGTGGAGGGCAGGTTAGAGGACAACTGAGAGCCAACTGCCCAGCACCGTCAGGTCCCCGCCGTGCTGCGGTCAGGGCCCAGGGACCAACCGCCTGTGTGCAGCCAGGTTAAGTCACCTTACCATCCAGGCAACAAAACGGGGAGGCAGAGCTGGTCCCCGAGGGTCCTGCAAATCCAGCCGTGGGTTCTGGTCTGCACCAGGGCCTGGGCTGCTGCAGCACCCACACAGGAGAGCACGGCCTGCCCTGAGCTCAAACTAGCCACGTGGTCAGGACTTCTTCACGACTACAGACTGCTTGGAGGCTGAAGGATTAAGGTTTAAAAGGGCCAATGACAGAGACATGCTGAGAAAATGTGTTCACGATGGCATTTATAACTTCTTCATGGGCGAAAAAATATTTGTTGTCATGGACCCACTTTGGTGGTAAGCGTGGAGCCCACGCTTCAGTGCTTTTGGCTGAAACTCCAATGCCATAAGGACAGAGAGCTCCCAGGGGTGGCTGCCTGGCTCCCTGGTTTCAGGGCCAGCCAGCCTCACTGTAAGTTCAAGGGCTGTCCAGCAGGACCTGGGAGAGGAAACTGGCCAGACCGGTTTTGCTGGGTTGTACTGCTGATCGTGACACAATCCTATGTCACTGAACACCTTCTTGGCAACCACCAGACATTTTGTAATGATTCCTATACACAAGTGGTTGACACAGGGAGAGTGTCCCATCTCAAACAAGGCAAGCAGGTGACGAACACTGATGGAACGCTAGCTGTGAGCTGGGCCCAGGGTAGAGTGTCTCAACCCATTCTCATGCAGCCCACAGGGCAGGTGCTATCACCCCACTTTCAGACAATGAGACTAACTTAGATTAAGTAACTGTCAAAAGGCACTACAATGGGGAGGGGAGGGCGCCTGGACCCCAGCTGGAGTCTATCTGAGCTTAACTGGCTCCCTCTTTCCAAATCACAGGATCAACTGGCAGGTGCATGCAGAAGGCCATGTGTCACGGAAGTGGAGAAGTAACTCGAAAGCCCCTCGTCTGGGGGGCAGCAGGACACATCCACGCATGGACAGGGGCTGAGGAGGCGCTATGTAGGGGTCAGGGCAAAACAAAACACAGTATGATACAAAAGCAGTCCAACATGTGAGGCAAATGAACCAAGTGTTTCTAAGTGGACATTAAGTTGGTGACATCACAGAGGGTGTGCCGTGTTGCAGGGGACCCAGGCCTTGGGGTGCTGTTCTCCGTCACACACATGTATGTGAGACGAATTTCACAGCCGGGCGAAATGCTCTGTAAATAAATGCCTGCTGTTAATTGAGGGACCTGACGGGGCGTAGATGTCCCAGAGTGTCCAGAAGGCAGCTGATGCCCCAGCAGGCCAGTCACCCTCTTACTCCTATGACATCATAACTCCAAGTCCCCCCACAAGGCATGTGGCAGCAGCCCAATGCCCGATACCCTGCAACAGCACTTCTGACAGCTGACCACCAGAGAGGACCTCACAGCAAAAATAAAGGACATTTTCTCTTATTGTTGAGTTGCCTTTTTTTTTTTTTTTTTTTTGAGGCCCCAGACCTTTAACAACCCCATGCCCACCTTGTTCAGCTTCCGGGCAGTTTCCCAAGGTTAGTGTGGCATTTGTGTCTCTGCCCCTACTTCAAAGACCTGAGAAAGAGGGGTCAGGGGCTCAACAGCTCAGCAAACACAGGAGACAAGCAAAAGAACCAGGTTCCAGAGAAGCCCAGAGCAGGGACGGTACCCAGCTGCTGACCGCAGCCACCACTCAGACCACCCAGAAGTTTAGGGCAGAAGGCTCCCTTGGCGGGGGCCAGATACCAACAAGCCTCACCTTTGCTCCAGCAACGACACAGGGGGAGGTAAGGCCGGTGACTTGCAGCCCCAGAACAGCACTGACCTCAGTCCAAAGGTCCAAAGCACACATGTGCAGAGTGTGGACGGGAGAACACGAAACTCTGCCAGAACCACTGCAGAAGCCCAGCGGTGGCACGAGGGGACACTGGTATGGACAGGACCGTCTGATGTGCCCAGAGGAGAGAAGGATGGGGCAGGGAGGCCAGGCCAACCTCCCTCCCGGCTGCCTGTGCGACGGTCTTCCTGAGGCTTCCTTCCTGCCCTGCTCCTGGGCACACACAGGTTCAAAGTCCACGAGGATCACCTGTCTGTCTGAATTGGCAGATTTTTTTAACCATATAAGAAAGTGTACACCCAGTAACATCCTAAACAAACAGCCATCGTGAGATTTCCATCACACCTCTGAACACACAACAAAAATTAGGGCCGGAAGCAGGTCATGGAACCCAGTTTCCCTGGCTGCCTTTCCGGTTCTGTTTTGTTTTTTTGACTCACCATCCTTTCATAGTAACACACAACCCTACAACTATCTGGGTTAATATTTAATAATATTCAGACAGACAAGTTGACATTTTTAAGTAATACTGATACATGCTGATAAAATATTTTAATTTTGTGAGAAATAATCCTATATGTGTGCTAATTACAAAATGATAAGTTATTTCATTTTCTGCCTGGAAACTAAACGTATAGCAAAATACAGATTGAAATTGAACTATCTGTTATGGGCAAAAGCTGCTCTCATGACCTGACTTTTGCATCTTTTCTTTTTTTGCCTTTAAAGATTAATTGGCTCTTAAAATAATGACAAGGAGAGAAATGACTTTTCCGGCTGCTTCTTAAAAGTACTTCTACATAAATAACATGGTATGGTAAGGACAGCCTCTAATCCCTGCAAACTCAGAGAAGGAAAAGATGTTAGGACACAACACTGTCGCAGAGGTAACTTATTGACTTTGTTTTTGAGCGCTACAAACACCTAATACCAAGAAACAGCATATTCAGATAACAAAGCTTAGTTGTCTCAGGAGGAATACGTAAGGCAAATCACAAAATCGGACCCATTCTCATATTCCCTGTTAACTCACATGTCAATACCAATGCCCTTAATTTTTGTCAGTGGTTATATGATTAGAAATGAAAAGCCTATAAAATCACGTATCATGGTCAAGAATTCCAGACGGGTTCGTGATGAACCCAAAAGGTGTCAAAGCCATCCTCTTGATTCTTAGAAATCTCAAATCTTCCTCTACACGAATAAGGAGGGCACACACAGGCCAACGCTGGAGGAAAAACCTCTCACAAAAATAATACTTGTAGTTACTTAAGTTTGATTTTTAGTAAGTAAAAAATTGAAAACATTGTAACTTCCTTTTTTTATTTTTATTTTTACACATACGTGTGTTTATTAAGTTTTCACTTTTTGCCTTCACAGAATTAAAAGGCTTAAAATTTAGTAAGAATAACAATGTTTAAGATAATGAGTAGAAACAAAAACCAAACCTCATAAAGAATGAAGATAAAACACATTCAGAAAAGGAATCAGACGATTGCTGCAATGAAGTATTAAGCAATAATTATAATAGTAATGCAGAGACTATAGTTTCTTTTGTCAGGCCCGGGAGGAACACAGGATAGGTAATGCACAGCTGGCCTGCTGTTTGCTG
>CAUYRH010174015.1:0-21539 GCA_963574655.1 Perodicticus potto
GAGTTAAATTGAAATCATTTCCATTCAGATCAGGAACCACGCAAGGTTGCCCATTGTCCCCACTGCTTTTTAATGTCATTCTTTTTCTAAAGGTGGTGAGACAGTCTCTTCCCCATAGTTACATTTGCTGCCTTGATTCAACAATACAATTTAACAAACATCAATTTAGCAACAAGGAAGGGGAAATGGTGAGGGACAGAGACACAGCAGACACCATTCTTAATGCTCAGAAGTTCACCCCTTCTGTTACTTATTGAGCACCTATTGACGTCAAGTAGATGTGGAGGATACTGTCACTAGTAAGACGAAGCCCTTCCCTGTGCCACTAAAGTATGGTCAAGAAGATTTCCTTCCTAGCCAAAACTTTATGTTTCTTAACTATAGTCATCTGAAAAACAAAATCTGTCTTTGAATAATGCCCTTTAAAAAGTTGAAGTTCATAAATCTGTCATTGTACTGGGCCCTTGCTTGAATTTGACCCGTGAAACAAGCAACAAGAATATTTTGACTTTATAAATAATAGCTTAAGTATATTTATAGTATGCCTTTCCTGTGCACAGCTCTTAGCATCTCAAGATTTATGTGATACAAGGATGAGAAAATCATCTTCATGTGATAGATATGAGAAATATGTTTTGTAAAATCAAATGACAAGTCTCTGTAGGATCAGCACCTTGAGACTTACAAGGCAGTGCCCCGCAGGAGTTATCTTATTTAATTCTTTGCCAACAACTTGGCTAAATGGATTTTACAAATGATTGAAAATGTGTCTGAATGGTTAGAACTAGAAGCAAAAACGGCTTTTAGAACAACCTTGACAGCTTTTCTTCCTGACAGCACTAGGGCAAAGATGATGAACATCCCGAAGAAATAGTCCCCGCCTCACAAGGTTTAAGAGGACTGTACAGAGATTTAAACATGTTGAGCCTAGCTTCTGTCTAAGAAGTTTCCATTCAAAGATGTCAGAATTTTGCCCTCGGGGGAAAAAAGAGAAAAGGTCTGGAAAATAAAGCCATAAATATACTTCATAACTTTGGTTTTATTATGAAACGGTTAAAATGTTGAAAGTGACATGACCTCTAAAAATATTCCTGGATGTTCCAGTTGTCACTCTATAGCCTCCCAGCTCCAAATCCAACTTTCACAGCCCTGCTTGTAATGCTGATCCTCCAGACATTTTTCCTCTGCCAGGTGGCACAATGTGGTATTTTATCACAGAGAGAGCTATAGGGACCCTGCAGGGTGAGCTGACTTTTCTTCCCGGTTCTGGAGTGCTTGTTCCTGTAGCACTCAGCCATCAGGTGGATCACACCGGGGCATTTCCCCTAGGGAGTGCAGTAGTGCTCTTACAGGTGGTATGCAGAAGAGTCTGCCCAAGCACCAGCCAGCTACCTAGCAAGTACAATACTCCCCCCAGCAGCTTCCCAGTGGGTTGGCCAGTGCCCCAGCTAGACTGTAGATGATGGCTCCTAGTGGATTTCATTAGCACCTCGCCAAACTTCTCTGCTAGCCAGACCATACAGCCAGACCATCTTCACTGAGGTTGAATTTCAGTTTGGAGATGAGTCTGGGGGTAGCATGGAAAATGGATTCAAGAAGTCAGAGGCCAAAGGCACCAAAATGTTAGGAGGGCTTTACAGGAGAAGTGGATGTCAATGGGAATGGAAACGAGAGATACTTGTCAGATAGAACTGACAGAATGTGAAGAGCAAATAAATGTTTGGTGGGAAGGACAGGAAGACCAAAATCTGTCAGGCATTTTTGCCAAAAAAGAAGAGGTGGTGGACAAAGTCTTTAATAGAAAAAAAGACCTCTGTTGGAGGGTAGATAATGCAATGTGTATGCACTAATTTTGAGGAGTTAATAGGGAAGCGTTAGCGAAGATTCCAAAGTAACTGGAAACTTTGATTTAGGACATGAGAGAGATTGGAGCTGTACACACACACACACACACACACACAGACACACGCACTTCCAAGGTGGTGGAAGTTACAAGGTTTAAATCATCAAAAAAAAGTGTTCAGTGCAATAGTAGGAAGGAACAAGTGATAGAACTTTGAAAGGAGAAGTCAATGGTCAGTAAGTCAGAGAAGCTGAAAGAGAAACAGGATCCCCGAGTACACTCACAGTAATTCTGATTTAATTGGACCGAGGTGTAGCCTTAAAGGTGATCTACTGATACTGTCCCTAAACCCAGCCCTGTAAGATACTTCCTTTATTTCAATGGTTCTCAACCTTAGCTGCACAGTCAAATCCCCCAGAGCACCTTTAAAACTAGCAAGATCCAGGCACTTCTGTCAAAAATGGCTGTATCTTTGGGGTGCTCTCACTGAATGGGCACCGGGTGAGGATGTTTGGCACACCTTTTGGGTGTAGCACATGACCACAAGAGGGACTCTTTCCTAACAAAATCAAATATTTTGACCTAGTTGTTTGTACCCTCACATTAACCTGAAATAAATTTACTTTTAAAAACTAATTTTAAAAATGCCTATATCAGCAATCAGATTTTCCAACTGAATTCTTACAGCACCTACAAGCTGAGCTGTTCACTGTAACTCTTATTCACTCGATCAACAAGTGTTTGTTAAGCACATATCATCCACACAGGATAATGCTGTACTGTTCTTTATTTATCAAATATGTGTGTGGTGTGCCTTGTCCACCCTGCAAAACTCTTTTTGGACAGAAGCAACATGTGTACACTCCCTGTTTCCCAGTGTCCAGTATTAACTGTTAGCTTTACTGCTCAGTATTTTACTACATCAGACATTTAAGTTGCAATTTAATCCAAAAGCAATAACAAAGTATGTGAGTTTTGGGAATTTCTACACTGTTTTTGCTATTTCCTGTGAGCCATAACAGTCCGAAGTCTTTCTCAGTATCTACAACATACTTCAACATGGTTTTTGCCAATTTGTAGCAAAAAACCACATGAGAATTATCTGAGTGCTGGTTATAAGTGCAGATTATTGGGTTTCAATTCAGACCTACCAAATCAGAGTCATTGTGTTCTAGAAACATGTATGTATTATGTAGGTATGTACATTTTTTTTTTTAAGAACCCGTCTCTCGCTGTGTTGCCCAGGCTGATCTCCAACTCCTGGGATCAAATAGGAGCCTCAGCCTCCAAGTAGCGGGGACTACAGGTACAAATGTGTATTTTTAACAAGTACTCAGATAATTCTAATGCATTATAGAATTTGAAAACCGCTGCCTTAGGAAGGTGAGTAGAAACAAGACCCTACATGAATAGAATATCTACTACCAGTTAAATTCAATATTTAATGAGTACCCACCTTGAGCCAGCATGGTGTTGGCACATTACAGCAATGAATTTAACAAGTCCTTAGCCTAGAGTTGCTAACAGGGTCAATTAGAGTGCTGGGTGTCTCACCAATGATAATAACGTAAAGCAATAAACTTTCTATGTTAGGCTTTTCGTAGACCATACCTTTTAATTCTCACAACAACCTGGTGAGATAGGCATTACTGTTCCCAACTTTACCTACTGGGTGACTAAGACTCTGATATGCCCGGATTCAACTTCAGAACTCCGGAGCCCCCAGTTCTTTTCTAGAGATACAGGGTAAGCTCAGAGGAATTTCTACTTTCCCTCGGTTCAGGGGAATCATTTCAGACGCTACAACCCCTCCAAGGCACAGTCACAGGTCAGCAGCTCTAGCGCCGCCAGCTTCTTTGAGTTTGCTGTGACCGCGGCGGACCAACCCCTTTCCGAGCTCTCGGCAGTTTCAGAAGAAACATTGACAGCGTTGGGACTTCGCTTCCCAGCAATCCTGGCGGCCGCTGATCACGCGAGGCATGCCGGGCACTTCGCCTCTGTAGCGGAGCTGCCAGGCAGAGGCGAGTGCGTCACCATGTGACGCAAGGCGCGCGGCCTCTTGGGACATGTAGTCTGGCCGGGACTCGGACGCCCCCGCGGATGAATGGGGCCAGGGTTGACTGCGAACTACTGCTCCTCAGCCGACAGCGTCGGTGGCGGCCACAGAGGAAAGGGAGACTGCGGCGGTCCCCCGGGAGAGCGGCGCACCTGTACAGTGCGATGCTCTGGGTCGCTACCGGGGCAGCTGGCCGGCTTCCTGGGGTAGCGGTATAGGCGGGCGCTTCCTCTGCGCGCTCCTTCCCCTTCCCTACTCCAGCCATGCGCCCGGCCTTCGCGGTGGGCCTGGTATTTGCAGGCTGCTGCAGTAACGTGATCTTCCTAGAGCTCCTGGCCCGGTGAGTGACCGGTTCGGGCCGCGCCAGGGCTCCCCGGGCGTCCCAGCACGCCATCCCCTGGGACGCCGCGCCCTCACTCCCCCCCGGCCCCCGCGTGCGGGAGCCTAGGGCGGGTCGGCCTGAGCCCCAGTCGGGTCTGGGCAGCCTGGGATCCCGCTGAGTCTGCTGCTCCGTCACCTTGGGCACTGTCAGTGTGACGTCCTGTCTAACAGTTTCACAGCATCCGGGTGAGAGGGACACTCGGGATGTTGCTGTCATCACCCCTTTTCCACAGTCCGGGGGAAACGAAGCCTGGAGAGTTTTTCACGTGACCGACACAAGGTCGGCAGAGAGCTAAGTGACAGAACCAGGGTTTCTCCATCAAACTACTGTCTCTCTTCCCTCCCAGACAACTCCAGCTCTTTTCTTGTTCTTGTTAATGGCACATGCTTGATTTGAGCATAGCATTTTGACTTAACAAAGCAGTCCGATTTTGTACATGCTGCAAACAAGTTTCATTTGAATTCAAGTATCCCAGATAGCGTTTGTTATATTGGCCTTAGAGATGGTTTGGGGGTATTTTGCCCAGAGATACATGTCAATGATGTGGTAGAACAGATTCTTTCTTATGTAAAAGATTGGTCCAAGTGACCCAAGAGAGGATTTCCAGTTTTAAGACATGATAGTCTTTAAACTGGGAAGCATGCATTTTGAAGTATAACTTTTTAATTTGGGAATGGCTGTGACACTTTCTCAAAGGGAAACTAGATTGAGTTTTTGTAAGTGGCTTGCAAATAATATTGAGTAAAAATGTGCAAATTCAGTGGATAGAAGTCCGTTACAGAAGAGACAAAAACTTAACTGGAAAAGACTAAGGACTAAAAAGTTCAGTGTTAATGAATTTGAGTCTTGACTCTGTCATCCACTGGCTGTGTGGCCTTTTCAAGTCACTTGGCCTGTCTGGGCTTCCTGCTGTAAAATGATACCTATTATGCTTTCTAGCTCCATCTTGTTGAAGCTATGCATTACAGGTTGAGTATCCCCTATCCAAAATGCTTGGGACCAGAAATGTTTCAGATTTTGGCTTTTTAAAGATTCTGGAATATTTGCATATGCATAACGAGATATTTGGAGATGAGACCCAAGTCTAAACACAAAATTCATTTACGTTTTATATACATTTTGTACAAATAGCCGGCAAGTAACTTATATAATATTTTTAATAATTAATGAAACAAAGTTTATGTACATTGAGGGATTAGAAAGCAAAGGTGTCAGGAGTGGAATTTTCCACTTGTGGCATCATGTACTCAACAAATTTTGGGTTTTGGAGCATTTTGGATTTTGGATTTTCAGATTAGGGATGCTCCACCTGTATCTCCATTGACTATCTGAACAATCCTATGCATGAGGTAGGTCAGGAGTTATAATCACCGTTTTGATGAAAATAAAACCGATCTAAAGGAGTTAGTGGCACTACTTGTAAGTGGCAGTGCCAGAAATGGGATCCAAGATGTCTAACTTCCTAGTCTAATACTTTTTTTTCAACCTCCCCCTTAGTTTTGAACTTGAGCATCCCACAGATTTTGGTCATGTGGTGCCCACTAGAAGTGTATTTTATTTGATGCCATTGATTTGATACCACTGCTGTGTGGCCTTTTCTGAAGCAACTGGTTTACCTCAAGGTAAATTTTGCATCCGGTTAACTTTTGCTGTTACAAACCTTGAAAGTTTGTTATGCAGAGAGTGTTGATAAAGATCTGTTATTTGTCTTGGGAGTAGGTAAGAGATGAAAAAGAAAAAAAAAAAGTTGTATCCAGCTGTAAATCTGATACACTTCAAAGAGAAGGCCACTTTGGAAATTGATTTAAAAATATAAGAAAGCGATACCAGATAAGCCCTGGAAATGAAAGTCAGAGAATAATAGTGTAATATATGTGTTAAATATACCATTAAAAGAAATCTTGCGAAAGGCTATATGACTTCAGAATATGCAAACAACTGGAGCCTCTCTTTACTAGTTTGTAAGCCCTTGACTAAAGTATTTCATCTCCCTCATCTGTTTCATCTATAAAAGAAGATGATAGTTCTTCCAGCCTGCCAGTGTTTTGAAGGGTTAACTAAGATGAGTCTGTAAAGCCTAAATCACATTCCTACAGGCTTCCTTTTCTTTTCTTTTATTTATTTATTTTTGTTATTGTTATTGTTGCAGTTTGGCCAGGGCTGAGGTATGAACTCGCCACCCTCATATATGGGGCCTGCACCCCACTCACTGAGCCAGAGGGGCTTCCTTTTCTAACAACTTGGTTTCAGTACAGATATGTCTTATTTTATGGGATGTTCCTGAAAAGTTGTAGATAAACCTAACTTTACAAAATGATATTGTACATTATAGGAGTATCTGTTTAGACACTTTGAATAATTTGTGAATAAACCATCACTCTTTATTTATCTTTTTCAGTAAATCTGCATTTTTGCAGAAAACAGTGGATTTTTATAAAGTGACGAGCAGTTACATTTATTAATAAAATCAATGGCACACAAGACTGAATAGCAGCCTTTTCCTAATTTGCTTAGGCAAGTCATGACTTCTCATGTTACAGATCAATAAAGTGAGAGCTGGTTGGACCAAATGGCCTTTAAGATTGTTTCTAGATACGGCCTTGGAATTTGTGACTTTATCTTGAGACATCGTAGAAAGCTCATAAATTTTTATAGAGCAGGAAATGTGCTTTTTTATGTGACTTCCTTGGATCATTATGTGCCCTAATAAGTAGCAAGTAGAACACTGACTATGAATGCCAAAGTGACTTGAAGGCAGAAGAGAACATTCTTAACCATTTTCCCCAAATTGGAAAACAAATTTAGGTTTTCTTTCTGATTGTTATACCTGTAATTGGGACCAATAATAAAATATAAAGCGCAATGCAGTGAACAGTGCGGATAGGCAGTAATGAATGAGTACCCTGATCCCTCTCATTAGGGAGCTTATGTTCTACTTCCAAAACAGGATACACACACATCAGCTAACTCGCTAGGCAAATACCGTATGTCTTACATCAGAACAGCACATTGAAACATTTTCTTTTTCACTAAGCGCCTGATCTTGAATTAAATAAAGACGTTTCCTAAATTCAGCAAAAGAAATGCAGAAGGTATAAAATGTCTGCTTAGTTCTGTCCCTTCAAAATTGCATTTTTTAAAAATAAAACTTTGAATTCTTTCCAAAGAGAATTCAAAGTAAGAGAAACTGCAGTTAGCAATTATAATTTCTAAGGAATAAAGTTCAAGAAAAGAAATTAAGGGGTCTAAGTTTTTACTCTAAAGTTTTAAAATCAGTTATTCAAGTTAAAATAAATCATTCCATTGGTAGCTATACAGCAACGTATTCTTTAAAAGCTTTACAAGTTTTTTTTTTTTAATTAGATGAGTACATTAGTTAGATTTTAAAATTCTATGGAAATAGAAACAAAAAGGAGATTAGAATTGTCAGGGGACTAAGAGAAAGGAGAAATGGGGAGTGACTCATAATATGAGGTGTCTTTTATAAGTGTGCTAAAATTAGACAATGGTAATGATTGTACAACTAAAAACTCACAAACCCACTTAATTGTAATAATAATAAGGGGTATCTGCAAACACCATTTATTTGCTGTTTGACTCTGGGAGACTTATTTAATTTGGTGCCATGTGGTCCTTGGTGGCTTTAGCAATGAAATGGGCATGATATAATAATATCATAAAATAAAGATAAAGTTGAAAAATATTGCAATGCATTTTTTAAAATCCTATGGAGAATGTACATATAAAGTGAATTTTTTGAAATAAACTCTTTTTATCATTTGTACAAATCTTAATATTCTAGGTCCTATTTGCTTAAAATGAAGCATTCACTTCCTTGAGTGAAGGCCTGATTCTGCAACAGAAGTGGAGACACAATGAATGTCACTTGGTCCATCCTCCAACCATCCCACTGTGGTGCTGGGGTTTTAAACTGTCTCATTCTTCAAGTTCACTCATTGTATTGTCATTTTCTCAAGGGCAGGTATCAAGTCTCATTCATGTTGAGAGTTACCTTAAAGCTGCCGCCTAACTTTACACTTCATCATGGACCAAGTGACATTCATCTGTGTCTCCACTTCTGTTGCAGAATCAGGCCTTCACTCAAGGAAGTGAATGAATGTGAGGATGCTTCATTTTAAGCAAATAGGACCTAGAATATTAAGATTTGTACAAATGATAAAAAGAGTTTATTTCAAAAAATTCACTTTATATGTATATTCTCCATAGGATAATTCTTGATAATTATTCTCTCATTGGCCTACACATTTAGTAAAGAGAAATAAGAGGGAAACAAGGAAACTTTTGAGCCTCTTCTGGGTTAAGTCTTGTATTATACCCCAAGTTAAATCTTGGCACTTCATAGATATTTTCTCACAGAGTTCTTTCTACAACAATAATATATCATTTTCATTTGATAGATGAGAAAAATTGGCCAATATGGTCTTTAAAAGAGTGACTATACTTAGATTAAAGATCTTTAAATATGTAAGATTCTAAATACTGGTCAACCATGGTTTTGTTTTCCTTTTTCACTCTGTCTGTGGCGGACAGTGTGTTAAGTGTGAGGTAGGTGCTAATACTGTCCCCATTTTAAGGCCAAGAAAACTAGACTTAGATAATTTAATTACCTTCCGCTGTCACATGGTAAGTGATAGAGCTGGATCTATCACTGATCTATCTTGTCAGTGTGTACTTTTAACTGGGACTGGAGCACAGTGGTTCTCAACCTTGTGTCAGCATGTGAGGATTACTTTTGCACCTTACACACACATGCACACTTCCAGCCCTTACCCCAGACCTAGACTGGTGGTTCTCAACTCTGGCTGCATCTTAGAGTCAAGTTGGTAAGGTTTATAAAGCATAGATTCCACGGCCCTACCCCAGACTGATCAAGTCAGAAGTGGGACAGTGAGCCTCTTCCGGCAAAGGGGCCTGGCCGGAGTTGCAAAGCACTGTCCTAGTGACCATCTAGAGTTAAAAATTTCTTTCTCCTGTTGCTCATCTTTAGGCTAATGGTTTTAATTAGCTCCTTGAATGAGGTAAATGTCTTAGGTGATTATTTATGGATTCCTGAAATATTTAGCCTTGTCCCTTGAACATAAGAAGTGCTGAAAGAGAAACTGTTGAATTGAATACAAAGCAATAGTTTTCAAGAAAACCTTCATAGCCAGCAGAGCTTGCAGGGTAGCAACAGTTCTGCTTCGGTTAGTAAGCCTCGCTCTGTACAAGAATGGCAGATGCCTGGGGATGTCTATTTTTATGCCTAGTAGGTATATTTAAGAATTTTATATCTTTGCATTACTGTTTAATGTTCATACTACCAATGGAGAATGAAGTTGTTTTTGAAAAATATCACTATATTAATGTGTAATAACATAGTAATCTGTATATTCACTAGCTTCAGGTAAATGCCTTTGATCAAGATGAAAATCCATTCTAAACAGAAAGCAAAATATACTTTTAAAAAATGAAACTCTAGACTATGACGGCCGGTGAATATCAGTTGCATATGGAATCTAGAAGCTTCAAGAGGACAAGGATGACTGGTCACTTTGTTCTTCTTTCCATTATTGACTGAAGAAAACTGTAATCATTTTAAGGCATTTCATAGAATGCCTTGAGGGATGTCAGAATGAATTTTTCTGCTTTATAAACTTGTTCCTGACAGTCTCCATGGAAGAATCCTGAGCCCTTGTACCACTGAAGAGGCTGAATCCCACAGATACTTTTTGAGTACCTAATATATTCAAAACAACGTCTTAAGAGTTTTGGAGAAGAGTAGTCTACAGCAGTGTTTCTTAGTCTTCATTGTTGCCCTCACACTACTCCCCATGCTGGGTGCTTTTTTTGGATCTTTTTTTCTTAATCCCTCCTCTATAGGTATGCTCTCTACTGGTTTAGGTACTGTGTACATATCTGTGCTTTATGCTTATAAAAAAAAGTGACTCCCTCGCCTACCTCAAGAACCAATTCTGCGGGCTGTCCAAAGTACATTTCTTCATTTGAAGCAGTCTCGGTGACTCTTGGTCAAGAGGGATAGACAGATATTACAGAGGACCTGAACATATATCTGTCCCAGCTTTGCTACCTAAGCTGACTGACTAGGATCATGACTAGAGAATGGCCTTTTGGTGAAGGGAGGATCCCCACCAGAACATATGACCAGTTTCCTGCAGTTTACTAGGAAAGCTGTATCATAGTTCTAGGAATAAGTATGTCAGAGTAATTCTCCCTCGTGGCCTGCTACACCTAGGGAAGAGTGAAATAAGAAAGCGGACATTTTTCCCTGTGAGGTAAATGTGCAATGTGTGTGATCCATGGGATATGAAAACCAATATAAAGGACAGTGGGTAGTAGAAATTTATCCTCCCTGTTGTTCTGGAATGAATAATGCATTTTAGTGCCCTTCAGCTCAGTTTTTATGCCTTTCCACCCCCTTTTTTTTATTCACCATACAGGAAGCACCCAGGATGTGGGAACATCGTGACATTTGCACAGTTTTTATTTATTGCTGTGGAAGGCTTCCTCTTTGAAGCTGATTTAGGAAGGAAGGCACCAGCTATCCCCATAAGGTATGGCGCATCAGAGTCTTTTAGTTTTGTTTTTTTAGTTAAGACGTAATACCGGTATAAAAGGAGTATGATACATTCTGTTATAATCTAACCAGCAATGCAGACTTGGGTCTTCAGGGATGGTAACTTGGGACTCAGCATTGTCATACTCCTCAGATGTGCAGAGGTGGAAAATGGTTGGGAATCCGCTCAAAGATCACCATTTCCTGAAGCATATGGGAAATATCCAAAATATCCAAAATGCTAAATATCCAAAAGCATATTTGCCTTTGAACTGTATTCATTAGTCATTTATTTTAAGTACTGTTTTTTTATCTTAATGAATATAGTAAGTTGAACATATACAGTCGCCGGTACTTAACATTTTTTGACCTATAAAAAAATGGCAGTTTTATATGGTTTAACCTATATGTAAAAAGGCATGTAAGCATCTTACATATTTTCTGTATCACAATGGGGATATATAACTGTAAAATTATTTGTTTAATTCATTTATTTGTTCATAAGTATTCATTTGTATTTATCCCTTTATCGTTCTAAATTATTAGGGTTACTGGATTTCTTTTAGTTTTTTTTTCTTATTTTGAGAGCTATAAATTCTCAAAAATAAGGACCCTGATTTTACATAATGTATACAAGTTGAATCATGTCCTCATTAATTCAGAGGCCACTGATTCAGAATATGGGATAATTTTAACAGTTGCTAAGCTGAAAGTAACCCTTGATTTAGCAAATCTTTTCTTTAGAAATAGTGAAAAGCAGTAGTATTACAAGTTTATAGAAGAAGTATTTGAGATAATTAACCCATTTCATGTTCTTCAGAGGTATATGAAAATTGTATACAAAGAACTAATACAATAATGAAAAACCATCCACTCAAAAAAATCTATTGATGACAATTAGGTAACATGTTTAAAGCTTAATTTTAAGTTGCTGTGTATACTTGAAAAATATTAAAAGTATTTTTTAAGCATATTCTATAATTCAGACCTTTCTCATGTTAGTCCGGCTTTGTGAAGTGTTTTTATGTGTACTTAGCATTTGATTTCATAAAAGAGTGATGCAATTTTTTAATGCAAAGAAAGCAAGCAAAATGCTTTTTTTAAGCAGAAATACATATTTCTTTCTATATTTTATTTTCTTGAAATAGTAGATTCTGTGTGATGTGCTGTTTTCTCTGCATTTCAGGTACTATGTTATAATGGTAACCATGTTCTTCACCGTCAGCGTGGTGAACAACTATGCCCTGAATCTCAACATTGCCATGCCTCTGCATATGATATTTAGATCTGTAAGTGCTGCCAGTTCACATGCGTTATGTTCCTCTGAAAAATAATATTTAAGTAGGCAAATTGAACACATGGCAAAAGGAGAAAGGTCTTGTAATAAGTGAAGTCTAGGGTATATGAATAGTTTTGTGAATGAGTAACAAGATCAGCTTTCATCTGAGAAGTAAGGTAAAAAGGGAGAAATCTGAAAGTGGATGGCTTACTTTTATTTATCTGATGCCTAATGGGTAATTAATAATAAGAAAATCAAAATGTCCATGGGAACCAGACTTTACCTTCAATTTCCTTCACCTGGTTCATTTTATATTAAAATTTGTTATCCATGTTATTTAACTTCTCACCACTTCTTTTTTCTATAAAATTACATTTACTTCTAGTACATAAAACAGATACTTCTCTTTTCTAATTTTCTTTTTTTTAAGCAGTAACTTGAGGTAATAAAGGGAAATTCCTAATGAAGGTAGGGTTTCTCCCAAAGCAGTACAGGTTTTCTTCTCTGCCTAATGTATGATGAGAGATCTGTGTGTATATAAATAAGAATAGCGCATTCCCTGAAGAGCAGGGAGAACTTCTAGGAGAATGTATTTAGGGTCACAGAAGAATGAAAAACAGGTGATAACTGGAAGGATAACATTCCTAGTGGTCTGAGATATTTGTGGGATTGTAGCACATTCTTTTTTTTTTTTCTTCAATTTTTGTCCAGGGCCGGGTTTGAACTCACCACCTCCAGTATATGGGGCTGGTGCCCTAATATTTGTGGGATTGAATGTGCTATTTCTGAAGGGACTTTCCAGAGCTAACTGTAATTATTAAGATGACATTCAAAGCATTGAACACGTAGTAGACTTTCATAAACACTTGTTGAAGAGAGATATTCTTGCATGACTTCTAGATTAAAACTGGGGTGGGGAGAAGCTTATTAAAAGGTCTTATCAATTAGATAATGGAAAATTTGCCAAAAGTAGGTCTATGATGTCATTTATTTCTGCTAACCCTAGCTTCCACTGTGACCAGTATCATTTTATTGTCATTATCATCTTTAAAAGTTCTTGTTACTTACATAATATATTTTTATGGCCTATGCTTTTTGCCATCAGGAGGACAACTGTACCTCATTAATCATTCATCCTAGCCTCCTTCATTCCACGTTTTTTACCTTTGTCTGTGTTCATATTCATCTTGGATTGTGTTACTTTTCTCCCCTAGTACACTAAAACTGTTACTTTTGTTATCTTTCACAGGGTTCTCTAATTGCTAACATGATTCTAGGAATTATCATTTTGAAGAAAAGGTAAATGATATACTTTTATATTTTATGTATAGAAGATGGCCTGAGCCACCTTCCATAAGCTTGTGTCTGGATTCCTTTTCCCAAAGTGCTGATAAATTAGTTCTTGGTCATCTGTCTCTTTTCCCAGTTCTTCCTGTGACAGTGGTGCACAATGATGCAATTTCCTGAGGCTGTTTGACCAGGAAAAATGCCCTACCTCTGGCTTTGCAGAAGCCCTTTCTCTGTGTAGAACTGATTAGCTCTGTCATCATCGAATTTCAGTACCACACTAACCTGTGATGCCAATGGATAGCAAACTTCACTGTGCAGTATGGGTGCCACTGGCCACATGTACCATTTATATTTACAATGAAATTAATCAAAATTAAATAAAATTAACTATTTAATTTCTCAATCTCAGTAGTCTTGAATATTTAATTTCTCAATCTCAGTCCCATTTCAAAGGCTCAGCAGCCCACTCTGGCTAGGGGTACCATATTGGAGAGTCCAGATAAGGAACATTTCCAGGATCCCAGAGACTCTGTGGGGTGGTGCTGTCCTAGAGGGTGCTTATCAGGGCAGTGTAATGACTGAAGGAGTAATCATTTGTATTTAAAAGAAAATTCCTAACAAGGGCTTAAATAGATTCAGAGCTGTTCTTTGTGACTGTCACCAAAGGCTGTCTCTGGGGCAGGGGTGGGAAATACCAGGAGTATCTAGAATGCTTTCTCAAAAGTATTTTTTTCCTACTTTCATTTTAAGCCTTACCCCTTCTAAGAAGGAAGGACACTGGGGAGAGACAGCTTACGTAGTCTAGAAAATGTCTCAGGGCAAGTTCACTGTCACCATTAAGACCAAAATTATACAAGTTGATGGCAACTTTTCAATGTATTCAGTTTCCAACCCCTGTATTAGAACTCTGTCTACCAGCTTGGAAAGTGGCTGTTGATTCAGAACATATGAACCTAGAGTTTTTCAGTAATAAAGAGGTCAGTTGTCCTGTTTTACTAAGCTCCTTATCATAGGCGCTATATCTCCTGAGGCTTATGTAATTCCTGATAAATACCATTGTAGCTATTCCTTCTTCAGGTTCTCTGCATTTAACATACATGTACAGTGGTCAGCTTTACTACATTTGGAACAACCATTGTACTTCTTGGTAGCGTAGACTTCACGTTAGGACAGACCTGTGGTCCTTCCCACAGACCCATAACAGAGATACAAAAGAACATATTAGAAAAGAAATTCTCTTTTTTTTTTTTTTTTTTGATAAAGTGCCTCAAGCTGTCACCCTGGGTAGAGCGCTCTGGCATCACAGCTCAAAGCAACCTCCAATTCCTGGGCTCAAGCAAGTCTCCTGCCTCTGCCTCCCAAGTAGCCGGGACTACAGGCGCCCGCCACAACGCCTGGCCATTTTTTGGTTGCAGCCGTCATTGTTTGGCGGGTCCGGGCTGGATTCGAAGCCGCCAGCTCAGGTGCACGTGGCTGGCGCCTTAGGCCGTTGAGCCACAGGCGCCGAGCCAGAAAAGAAATTCTCAAACACCTCTTCCCCTTAAGAATTCTCTTGAGTCTGTCATCTTGAATCTATCTATCTAGGCCTTATGACTCCTTTTTTTTTCTGTGGGTACCACCCACAGAGCAGGCAGTCATTTCCATAAGTTTACTATCCCCTAGAGTGCATGGGTAATTTAGTATTTCCTTTTATTTATCTTGGGTAGAGGCCCTCAAGTTCATAGTGTGTTCCTCTTTCCAAGATGTGAAGACCAAATCTATATTCACCCTAACCAGGCCTTTCAGTCTTTGGGGGGCCTGAGTTGTCAGCCTCTGCATCTTGATCTCTTCAGAGTTTCATTATTTTTTATCTACCTCCAGTAGCGCCTCCTTCCTCTACCACCTCTCTCCTCTCGCATGAGCCTCTTGGTCCTTTTCATCCTTTTCACTACTTCTTAGCCAATTCTTTTGGCCTTTTATTAGGTACTGTGACCAGAATAACACAATGTATTTGAGTAAAGTATTTCAACTTCTAAGCTGAATTTCTTTTAATTCAGAAAGGTCTTTCCTCAGACCTTCTTCTTTGAAGAATTTGAGAGGGATATTAATGATGCTATTTTAGTTAATGTGAAATGCCACTGTTATCGCTGCCCATGGTTGAATGAATTGAATATTCCTCCCTTTATCCAACTATGTCAACGTTTAAAAACAACATTAAGTCTGTCACAGATTTTTTTTTTTAAATACCCTGCCCAGAGGGTGGATGATTTGGATTTTTTTTGAATATAGAATCCTAGAATATAGAATATACAAGTGCTACTTATACTTGATAGTCCATTCTTCTTCTTGAACAGTGCATGTCTTATGAGTGAGGTTTGGACCCCCTAAAGACAGGAAGAGCAACACATCCCAGTTAAGTGTAGGTCAGACTTTCATTTGGACTCTGGAGAGCAGGTTGGAGCATCGTCTGGTCTGTATCGGTTTCTGTTCTTGTTTTCCGATAAAATAATCTGTTGGTCAACAAACGATTGGAAACAGATTATTTTAAATGACACCAAGAAGTGTTGTTTAGAAACCAGTCGGCATCCTGATTCCTCCGTGTATATACTTACCTGGACTCTGCTGGAAATTGAGCCTCTCAGTCATATTTTAGTGATTTGTATTTCCATGCACCATCTGGCTATAATTATCACTTGGAAATTCATATCTGTGCTTTGCTAAAGTGTTTTTGTTCTTATTTTTGCAGATACAGTATATTCAAATACACCTCCATTGCCCTGGTGTCTGTGGGGATATTTATTTGCACTTTCATGTCAGCAAAACAGGTGGTAAGAATCAGCTCACAAATCATTTATATTCACTACTTGCCACTGGGGCGCAGTTATCAGGCACTTATTAATAATAGAACAAATTCAAATCCTTTTGTAATATAAGGATTCTGAAAGCAAAGAGTGGAGGGAAATGGGTAACATAAATATTACCCTTGTATCTCGGCACCTTGCCTGTGGTCTGGTCTCTGTACCTAGTCTATTTTCTTATTTCCTAGACTTCCCAGTCCAGCTTGAGTGAGAATGATGGATTCCAGGCATTTGCGTGGTGGTTACTAGGCAAGTACAGTAATTATAATAAAGCTAATTGCCTTTGCAGTTGTGTTTGCAGAGTTTTCTCCTAAGAGACGTGTTTCTTGGCAAGAAGCTTTGGCTAAACAAATTATACTATAGAAGAAAGGTACCTGGGATCAAGAAATAAAAAAAAAGGAATATCCGTGTCCATGGCAGTGTGCTGTGCAACATGGTTCCATGTTTTTCTAGGTGGCCGGAGAAAAGTATATGTCTACTTTCCCATCACATCCTTTGAGAGCAGTGCTTGGAGTGTTGCCATCTCTTCACAGTCTGTCTGCTGAGTTGAAGCTTCTGCAAAAGAGGGGCACATTAGAGCAATTGACTCTTTACATTTCCAGGGGACTCATTTGTAAATCTTAGATTTATTTTCTTCACAGGTTAGCCATTCCATATGGCAGTGTTCCCACAGCTGACTGATCATCAGAACCTTCTGGGGAATTTTTAAAAATACAAATACCTCTTTGTGGAATTCATTAGGCAACTCCAATAGAGCTTTGTTCTCATGTTTTGATATAGAGGTGAAGCTCTTTTCAGGTGCTTTTGGTGATAACAATAACATACTGAGAGACTGACCAAGTGGAAGAGAAATAGCAATGTGTTTTCCTTGCTTCTTACTTTTGAAACTTTATCCCTTTAGGTTGTTACTGTTAGCATAGAAAGATCATTATGAGCTATTAGAAAAATACCTTACCCAATGAGAAAAATTTGCAAAGGATATGGACATACAATCACAGGGAAAATGAACGTCCAATAATTTTATGTTCGGCCTCACTACTCTAGTAATCAAAGAAATGCAAATTGAAACCAAAATGCAATGCCTTTTTGTTTTTGACTTATCATATTGGCAAAATGACAAATGGCTACTCTTACTGCCTTTGACAGTGAGTAAGACAACTATTTTTATATAAACTCTTTGGGATATAATTTAACACAGCATTTCTGGAAAAATATCGTGTATTGAATTTTTTAAATTGCCACAGCCTTTGACTCAGTAATTCCACTAATGAGCATTTATCCTAAGGAAATAATCAACATTTATTTAAAGATTTTTGTATAAGGATATACATTGACTTTGATCATAATTGGAAATAACCTAACCATTCTTTTATTATAAGACATTTAAGTATGCTGTATACTCATGATAGAATAATATACAGTCATTATAGCACACTTATGAAAAAATTTTAATGAATGATAGGCAAAAATAAGCATGAAAGATAAGCATGAGATAAGGCAAAAATCCATGAAAAAAAAGATCGTGAAAAAACAAGGTATAAAATTGTATGTATAATCTGATCTTGTCTTAGTATAAAAAAAATTTACATAAATGAATCTAGAGAAATGTAGAAAACTATAAAGGATTGGATAGTAATGCTGTGGTTGATTTTATTTCTTTAATAATTTTATATATGTTCTATATTATGTTTGTAGTATTTATAGAACTTAAGACAATAAATAAATGTTCTTGAAGAAAACATCTGGAAATTAACAAATGTAGGCATCTTATAACCTGATGTTTTTTTTTTTAGGTATTGGGGCACTGACTTTTGCTCTTCTTATGTCAGCAAGGATGGGTATATTCCAAGAGACTCTATACAAACAATTTGGGAAACATTCCAAGGAGGCTTTGTTTTATAATGTAAGCAACTTCTTAAACCTGAGGAAGGTGAAAATTCCTGAGTTGTAGTATGTTATTTCAAGTGAAATATGCCATCCTTCTGATGTCATTAAAGGATCAATGTATTATCAGTAAAGGACTTTGAGGCTGGTAGACTGAAGTACTATTGATAGGGTGCTAATGTGCTTTCTGAGCTATAGTCCTCTACACAAGATGATCATGATCAATCAAAATGAAGAAACGTATCAGTTAACCAGGGAAAACCTCAAAGGACTAGAAACCTTTACCTGCAATGTTCTTATAATGAAGTCAGGTCAAAACCAACATGGAAACCTGGAAAAGGAAAATAAGTTATAAAAGCAACATGCCAAGGGGAATGTGTGTAGCCAGGCATCTGTGGGATAGTCTGGGGAGGATGGGGTGAGAGAAGTAAGTCCCCCAGATGGGCTTTATTCATTTGATAGAGAGTTTAATTAACTAATTATATGTGGTTAGGCCTCTTTATTTTAAACTTCTGATCTAGTGCCACCTCCTCTAACTTCCCTCTTTCTCCCCCGTCCCATTGAGATGTGCCAGAGCATCGCCCCTGAGTTTGGGGAGAGGTATTTGCCTCCATGATCAGTCACCCTAGGGGTAACTTTACTGCCAATTTTTATCACTAAAGTTGCAAATAAGCAATTTGAAATATTTAATTGGAGCTAGATTATGTGGCTGGGAATTTTAAAATTAAACATCCTATTTGATTCACAGTTTTGTTCATATAAGGCCTGGCACGTGGTAATTGGTCAGTAAATGTCAACCGTGACTCGTTATCACTATTGTGGAGGTTGGTGGTGGTGTTGGGTTGTTGTCATCAAGCCCCTTAACTTTTGCTTATTCTTTCCTCTTCTTTAACCTGTTTTTATTTGTCTTCATTTCTTTTTCCCTGACTTCAGATTATCCTCTAATCTCTTCCCACTAGTTTCCTAAACCCCCTGAATTCTGCTTTTGCATTCTCTGTAATTTTAAATCTAATATGTTTGCCTAACCTTTCTCAAAAATAGTATTATGAAATGTTGCAAATCCTTTCAGGCCAAATGATTATGTGTTTAAATTTCTCCATTCCCTTTGTCAAAGAAAGGAGGCTGGCTCCATTTTTTGCTTATCTGTAATGGGGTTGATATATCACGTAATGTCAAGTGGCCAGAAGCACTGTACACATTTAATATAAGTCTAATTGCTTTCCTTGATATTTCTTGTCAAACAACTTGTACGACTTTTGCTCATTGTAAAGCTATTCTAATTATTAAATGTTTTTATACGTAAATTTATGTGACCTATTTCTTCCCACAGCATGCCCTTCCACTTCCTGGCTTCATCTTCTTGGCTTCTGATATTTACGACCATGCAGTTCTATTCAATAAGTCTGGTGAGTTTGTGGTTATGTGGTAGGATTACCTGACAGTGTCTGTGGCAAAATCTCAGATTTACTCTTGACTTGATCACAGGAGTTTTCATGATCTTGCCCAAATCATCTTTCCCTCTTGTAACTGTCTGCACTCCAGCACAGGAATACAGTGCCATTAATCAGCAGTAGCAGAAAAAGCTTTTATAGGTGGTTCTCACAATTATTTGCAAATGAAGTAAGAGAATATCTTCAAAGTTTCTGTTTTGCTTTGGAATTTATATCTGCGTTTGAGTGTGGAATATTTGATATTTTGCAAATGCAAACAAATAGTAATGGCACACTGCAGAGATCAGAGTTTGGTGAAGGTGGGCAGCCTTCCAGCTCTCTCTGCTGCTGTTCAGCCTTTTCTGCCTTGAAAGATAGAGCTGCTTGTAGATCTGGCCTGAGTGGGCTTGGAGCAGAGCAGGAGGGGAGCTATATAATATAATCAATGATGGCAGGGCTTTTCTCTTAGTGCAGATTAGAGAGACAGCAGGAATAAGCAAAGTTAGTTTCAAGTGTATAGAGTAAATTAGCTATTACTCTTTTAAGTGGCCATTTAATAAATTCGCTATAGGTTGTCAGTTAATGTGAATAAAATCATTTATATGATCTAATTCTCTAATAGACATAGAGTGTTATACAGACAAATGAATGCACAAGGAGCAAATAATCACTTTTAAGGTCAAGGCTTTATGTGACACACTCCTTGAATAGTAAGCACGTTTTGTAAAATGACAGTAGCTGCTCCACAAACATTTATTTGCTGGCTGAGAGTGAGCTGTAAAGTTACACGTGCTCTTGGCATTCGTAATGTTGCCTTTCCCATTTGTCCAAGAAAAAAAATGTGAAGCAGGTAGTGTGAGTGGAAGTTTGTAAGGCTCTGAATTACTCAGAGAATCATTTCTGATTCTTAACACAACTTTTTTAAGATCTCTGAGAATCCCCACAAAGAAAAAGTCTATTAAAATAAAAATATTATCAAATTCCATTGGATGGATTTACAGTAAGAAAATCTGGTAAAGAATGCATCTTCTAAAGGTCACAGGGCTAAGTATTTATAGATAAAACATTTTCTCAGAATCATCTTCTTCTTCTTCATCTTCATCAGAATCATCCCCAAGTTAAATATACATTTTCCTTCTCTGGATTTTCTTGAGGTTAAATATCTGAGACCCTTATATTTTCCAAGAGAGTTAAAATCCATGTGAGTATTTTTTATGTCATGCTGATTGTGTTTTTTCTCAGTAAATTGACTTACTGGAGGTCTCTGAAGTTACTGAAGAGGAATCACATTTAACTTCCTTTTCATGTCAATAGTTGCTAAGTATATCAAGGACAATGGAATACAAGATAATAGGCATTACCCGCTGGTCCAGAACACAGTTACAAGGTTTAGTTTTTATGTATATATATGTATATGACATTTATGGCAAAAGAAAATTAACATTTAGTTCCTTGACAGATCTCAGCATCACTTTATCAGAATTGCTTAAATTATGCTCATAATTCAAACTCTAAATTTAGCAAAATAAAAAAATTGACCCTTTTAGAATTACTATGTCTTTATTCTCTTTGATCGTAGATATTTTATTTCCTCCCAAATATTTACTGTGCCAGTCTCATTATATAAAACTAACATAAGAATATCTTTTTTATTTTATTTTTTTTATTGTTGGGGATTCATCGAGGGTACAAGAAACCAGGTTACACCGATTGCATTTGTTAGGTAAAGTCCCTCTTACAATCGTGTTTTGCCACCAAAAGGTGTGGTGCACACCAAGACCTCACCCCCCTCCCTCCTTCCCTCTCTCTGCTTTTCCTTTCCTCACCCCTCCCTCATTCTTTCTCTCTCTGCTCTCCCCTTCCCTCACCCCCACCATGTCATTAATTGTCATTAATTGTTCTCATATCAAAATTGAGTACATGGGATTCATGCTTCTCCATTCTTGTGATGCTTTACTAAGAAT